>JARKHS020008157.1:0-19351 GCA_030143305.2 Amblyomma americanum | reverse complement strand
TCTTCAAAGAGCTGCAAGCATTCCACTTTGTTGCGGGGCTGTGGAAGCTTCGTCTCTGTCTGAGTTGACGACAGGTCTCCAGGCACGGATTGAGAACAGGAAAGGAGTCTTCAGTGTGAAGTGCATGGGCAAATCAGCAAAAGAAGGTGAGACACGCCAAGAGTAAAATTACTATGAAGCATAGCTTGATCAGCTTGTGCATGTTCTGCTGTCATTTAGTATTTCTCTGCAGAATGATCACTGCCACTTTCGAGTGGTGCTTTTTAATTTGTTTTGAGTTATTAGCAATACACTTGAAGAACACGGACACAGAAATGAGTGCTAGCTTCTTGTATGCCTTTTTTCCTATCACCGTGTTTGTCAAGCGCTCTGCTTATTAATAACTAAATCATGAGTTATCAACTAGTTCATCAGTACCTCCTAGGAACCCGTCATTTCCTGTTATTTTTATGAATTATTTTATCAAGCAAATAGAATTACAGTATGTGTTGCAGTCACTATGTCCTAGTGCATAATCTTTTGGTTGCACATGTAGTATAAGTTATATGCACTTGTAGGTTGCCACTTTGGATAGCGTCTGTTAGATATGGAAGCATCTCAATGTTATTTCAATAAACATTTCAAATAATTGCAGGGCAACCCTGTATGTCCTGCAAGTACCTGCGGAAAGCTCTGCAAACCAGAAAGTGTCGCCTTCAAAGGAAAACGACAAAGCCCTGCAATACATCCCGCAAGCTGCGAGCCATTAAGAAGAAAGCCAAGCGGCTACAGTCAGTTGTTGACACTCTTAGTAACAGCATTGCTAGAATGAAGGCAGCCACAGCAACGAGAACTGAGGACGTCTTGGAGCAGAAACTGCAAAACCTGTCTAGAAAACAGCAGCTTGCTATAAAGCATTGCTTTGAAGCGGCAAAAAGAAAAAGCACGCGAGGAATGTCTTATGACAAAGAGTGGATGCTAGAGTGCATCCTACTGAAGATGCGTAGCCCTAAGCTCTACGACTATATCCGCAGACAAGAGATATTGGTACTTCCGGGAAGAACCACCATAAGGAAGTACACATCGAACTACATGGCTGCATTTGGTTTTAATGAAAAATTACTTGAAACCCTAAAGAAGAAAACTTCAGTGATGGATAATGTGACCATATTCTATGGAACCCAAAGTGGGACGAGGGGGGAGTAGGCAGGCAGGCACGAAGAGACCATTCAATCGTACATTTTTATTTCAAACACGCAAAAGCCATTTTCGTTTTTCTAAATCAACCCATGCGAAAAGTTTCTCCTTCTTTAATACTTCTGGCTAGAATGTATTTTCTTTAGCAAATGTTCCTTTTTGCAAAGGTGCGCAAAGTATTGCTCACACGTCATGCGTACATTTACTTTCAGCACAAGCATGGCTTTTAGTGTCGCCACTTTAAGCTGTGTCTTCTCTGCCGTCCATATCTTGTTCATGAGAGAAAACACCCTCTCTACCGGTGCATTTGTACCGGGCAGGCACATGCAATATTCCAGCACGGTCTTCAAATTCTCACAAGGCACATCATTCTTCTCGAAGTGCCCGAGAATCTCCACCCAGCGTTCACCAACAGATATTTTCTGCGTCTTCCATTCCTTAATTTTTTCAGCGGTCACATAATGTGAAACATTATTGATTTCATCAAACATGGCATTCTCATCAACAGTGACATGATTGAACTCTGAAGAGTATGAGTTCTACAGTTTTCTGCACGTCATCCCAGCATGGAGATGACACAAGCGAGACCCATAGAAGGCTTCTGACCTCATCAAACTGCTGGCACCATCGGTCGAGGTATGACGCGCAAGTTGCATAAAACTTCACCACAGTATTTACAACCTGTTCTCTTCGAACTTGTCCCTGTTCTTCGAGCTCTGTTGCCCTTGAGCGCACACTTGATGGCAGATATGATTGCTCATATCTTTGTTGCACTTTGGTCTGCAGCTGGCTTAAGGCGCTGTAGACTTCCACAGCTGTCTTCGTGTCTCCTTCAATTTGAAGTACAGTAGATTCAAACATAGCAGCTTGACTATGCAGAAAATAGAGCCAGAGCTCTCCACATGGGTCTTCGAAAAACGACTTGATGAGAGACGGACATTTGTCTATCGACAAAAAATATGCCTTTAAAGCTGGATAGAGCTTTAGGACCCTCTCAACAGCTGGCATCAATGCCAACCACCTGGTCTTGCTATAGCCCAGAAGCCGCTGGTACTCCACTGATGCAAAATCACAAAACTCTTTGAACGATTCCACCCTCACCGTGTAAATGTAAAAATACGAGTATATTTTCACAATCACGGCCTCAATATCCAATGGCAGGCAATCGGCAGCAGTCTGAACGGTGTTGTGCACTATGTGCGCAGCGCAGCCAATTCCAAGGATCTTGTGATCCACAGAATCTTGCAATCTCGAGAACACATTGTTCTTCCCGTTTCGCGCAGCACCACCAAAGTTGCAATTTGCGTTGTCGGCACTGAAAGCAACCAGCTTTGATGTGACTTGATTGGCTTCGAGTGCGTCCATTATATATTGGCTCACCATTGCTGAAGTCTCACCTGGCAAGGTGTTAATCTCAAGGAGCTTCGTCTGCACTCCTGCAGCAGCGGTGAAGTAGCGCACCATTATCGGGAGCACCTTCAAATCCTTGTGGTTGGAAGCATCACAGAACACTGAGACAAATTTAGCCTCCTGCAGGTCAGTCTTCAACTCTTCCTCTGCAGACGGAGCAAGCACGTTCAAAGCAATCGCTTCTGCCTTTGTGCGAGCGCAGGAAAACTTTTCGCTGAACAATTTCTGCACAAGCTTTGAAGTGCAGTCCATTGATCGGAAGCTATGGTTGTGAGCGATCGTGTGGAAGGCGAATATACCCTCTGATGCAGCAAGTTGGAGCTCCTTTTCCCCGGCACGTTCCTGTCTGAAGAACCGGGTTACTGCACTGGAACTAGCAGCAGCCGACACACTCTGCTTGTGCTCGACAGAGCTGATGTGTTTTACTATATCGGAACGTCCACCGTGAGCGACTGAAAAGTCTGCCCCACATGCACCACAGCGCACATCCGCCTCTGACTTAGTTTTCTTGATGAACGGGTACTCTTTTCCCAGCTGTTCCGTGAATTTGCACTTACGTTTCGGCATTGTCGCCGGCAACACGACGAAATAAGTTGAAAAGCCAAAAACAAAGTGGACAAAGACACTACGAGGCGCCGTCAACAAATCGGGACATTTGACTTCGATTATGGCTGCGGCTCGCTGGAGAACGCAAGCCTCCGAGCCAGCACAGAAGCAAGCCTTGTCCGGCCTATCCAGTATCCAGCCAGTCATGCAAGCAGACGCGAGTTTGCGGGGGCCACGGTCAGGTAGTGCTGCCGTACTGTGACGGATAGAGCGGATAAAGCCGCTAGTGATGGAGACAACGTATTTTTCTAGGCCGTTCCGAAAACATACGATTTGGAAAGCAGAAAAAAGAAAAAAATAAACTTGCTCGCGTTGCATTCTTCGTTCGGGAAAGCCAAAGCGGGACAAAACGCCGTCCCACTAGTACCTCGGTGGGACACCGGGACCATGGCTGCAAAAGTGGGACTGTCCCGCCTAAATCGGGACGTCTGGTCACTTTAGTGATGGACCCATTTAAGTGCCATGGAGGTTTAGTACTCAATGAATTAAAGCTGTCGGAACATCTTTCTGTTAACACAGCTGGCAAAGTGAATGGCTTTGTTGACTTGGGCCCTTATACACCACCAGAACAGAAACACTTGCCATGCAACCACGGCCTGGTTGTCATGTTTGTACCCCTAGTAGGAAGCTGGAGCCAAATTCTTGGAGCATTTGCTACCCATACAAATATCAAAGGAGAGCTGCTGGCAAAGATCATTCTCGAGGCAACAATCTTCGCTGAGAATGCAGGACTTTTTGTTGATTATGTAACGTGCGATGCCGCAATGTGGAACCGGAAGATGTGGCGAATAATGGGTGTGCGAGCAAACTCAACAGACATACTTGCAAAGAGGAAACACCCATCGGATGCCAACAGACACCTACATTTCCTGTCTGACTTTCCTCACCTGGTCAAGAATGTTCGCAACAGACTTCTGACTACAAGCTTCCACACACCAGATGTGATGGTAACTCAGATTTTTTATAAACACATTGCAAATGATCTGTAGTGTCTTTTAAAGTATATGTCACTGAAAGTTATCAATTGGTAATGAATCTAAAGCAACTATGTGCACAAGATTTGTAGAGATACTGGTTAAGCACTGTCTTAATGTTAAACATTAAGCTCGTTGTTCTAAGAATAAATTTACCCAAATGCAACCATAACATGAGCACCCTCTAGAAAAAATTTTATAAAAAGAACAACTGTGTCCTTGTATGTTGTCCAAGAAAAGTTTCAGTAACACAGCATTGCTGCTAACTTCTGACTCATAAATATGTCATGCAGAAATGGCCAATATTCTTTTCTTTTAATATGACTTATGAGCGCATCCTCGTTAGAAATTAGAGTGAAACATTATCTTAATCTTTTAGTATGATATTTTTTTCCCTTCAGGCTCCCTGCATCACTTTGATCAAAATGGCTGTGGAAAATAATTGTGCTTAAAATTTCAGTTTTTGTGATCTGTATTATTTATGACAGAAAACTAATACATTGATTGCCGCGTTTTACTTAATTTCATGTCCCTCTGCAACCACTTCGAGAGGCTTTCACACTCGACTCAAACAACTTAACAATGAAGGCTATGCCCCGGCTTACTAAAGTGCATTTGGAACCAAACAGCTTTGAAAAAATGCGATGCTCCTATGCCTTCCAGATATTCAGCTCTCAATCTTTAAGGGGCATTCAGCTGTACAAAGGGCAGATTGAAGCACGCTGTGGAAATGTTGAACCAACCCAAAAGTTCTTTAGGTAAGAGTTCTCTGTATAATCAGGCTGCTTTCATTACATCATTATTACATTCTTGTTTTTAAGGGCACTTCTGTAAGAAATTTTAATTTGACAATGCCTGTTTCACTACACGTAGTTTCCATTCCTTAACTATTTGTGTAAACTGTCTGGCATAATCACTGCTGCTTCTTTGGGTTGCACTTACAGTAACTGTTGTTGTTCTACAGGAAAATGGAGTCCCTCATCTCCATTATGACATCACGCTTTCCAGCTGAAGCCTTGAAACCAAACTCAACTCAAGCGCAAGAGCTTGGGGAGTTCTTGCAATACCTTTCAGATTGGGAAAAAGGCACTGCAAAGAAGCATTTCCTGAGTAATTCAACGGCAGAAGGGCTGCGAGTCACAATCACAAGTACCTTAGAGCTGCTCAAATATCTTCACGCAGAGCTGGGCTATGCTTACTTGATGACCTCTCGCTTGAGTCAGGACAAGATAGAAAACCTTTTTGGTATTGTGAGATTGTCGTCTGGATGTAACGCCAACCCTACACCACAGCAGTTCTTGACGACCATTAACTGCCTCAGTTACTCCAACCTAGCAAGAAGTGTTTTGGGTTCGCATGTTGAGGAGGATGTATTGAGCTCACTTTTGACTACTAAGGACCAAGCGGCAGGTTCCTACAAGCAGCAGAAACTCATCGACTTGCTCATTAACGAGGGGGATTTTGAAGGAGCAGAGGCTGCACTTGGTAACAGCTGCATAGGCACTCCAGGGCATCCTTACAATGCTCAGAGGAGCGACTCCAGACTGACATATTATGTGGCCGGGTATGCTACCAGGAAGTTTGTACTAAAGATGAAATGTGATGAGTGCAAGGAACAACTCTTGTTGACTGCTTGTGAAGGGGAGCACTTGGGTGTTGCTGGCTTCACCAATTCGTGTAATCATGGGGGTCTGCTATATCCATCACTAAAGCTATTCAAATTCATCAGTGCCCTCGAAGACAGCTTTACGGGCTGTTTCAGTAACACTGAGCTCCACCATGACAGCATAATGGACGTGCTTGCCATCATACACGAGAAAGGCATGGGCAGTGTTGGCTGTGATGAGCACAGAAAGCTGTTGACGGCAAACTTGACTGGTTTCTATATTGTAACAAAGCTCTACTTTTATGTTAAGGGACTTCACAAGTCTCGTGACATTGCACGGAGGAGGGCACAGCAGCACTTAAAGCTGAGCCGTTTATGAATACTCGCTAGATTGCATCTACAAAGCAGCGACTAGTGCTCCATTGTCAGCCTCTGGTGCTGTGTGCCCCCGAAACATTGCCTTTGTTTAGTGAACACCATGTACATTTTTTGTCTGTGTGAACGTTTTCCAGCTCTCTGTAAATAAAGTGTGTTTTCAGTTACACATTTAAGCATTTTGTTTGTCTTGTTTCAAATTTAGACCAAACAAAAGGCATGCATATTTAAATATATTTGGGAAGCTGGCCACAATTTAAAAGATTATTTAGATGTCTTACCAAATTACGTTTAGGGCAAGGTTATAGGTGTAACTCACCGGGTTTAGTTACCCATTGCGGTAGTGTGATTATTCCATGGAAACAATTAAATGCAAATAGAGTCTCGTAGAGGTGGGAAAATGTTTAATGCATATCATGTTTTTAAGAGGCAGCATTACTTTGGGCGAACGCTGATTTCTTATTCAAATCGACATGAAGCACTTAAGTGTTCTATTGCTGGACTGATTAGAATGAAATTTGTTTCATTAAAGAAAGTATGTTAAATTAAAGCAACTGTGTGCTGCACAATTTCGATTTCAGGCGCTGTGCTCTCTACAGAAACCCACGAAATTGAGCGCATTAAAAAAAATTAAACAAAGCTTATAAAACCTGTAAATCTGCTTGTAAAATGCGTCTGTTGGAGCCTCTCGAGTGGACAAGTGAGAAATATAAGTGTACAGCTTGGAAGAAATATTTACGATGTTTACGAAGATTTTGCAAAATTCTCTGAAATTACGGGTATATTCTAGAGTAGTGTATAATACATCAATTTAGTGCACTGTGGATGTCCCAGTCTATTATTGCAGTATAAAAATTTGTGACATTTGTTTAGTACTGAGTTAAATTTGATGCTTGTTTTTTTTAGTTTCTCGATATTTGTACGAAAAAGACTGACGGCGTTAATATAAACTATGCTTCCTACTGTTTGATAATTTGAAAGTTTTCTTCCAAAATGCAGCAAACCCCATCAAGAACGGTGCAGTGGATGCCGAGCAAATTGGTCGTTCTTTTCGCCTGCATTTAGGTCTGCATCTTACAGTTCGAATAAAGATTCTGATAAAAGACCCTGTTTACATGTAGCGCGTTAACTATCGCGAGAACGTAGCGCCACATGCGTGAGTCGACTCGCTCCCGTAACTCAACCCTCATCTGGTGCATTAATGCGATGCGCCTTCCTAGCGCATTAACGCTGTTTACATGAATGCGATGCGCTAGAAATTTTATGCGCCACTGTCGCATCCATATAAACGCAGCAACTGACAATATCCACTAATTGCTTTCGGCAGAATTGCGACTGCAAAAATTATTATGCAGTCACCGCAATACTGCTCGAACGCTCCACTAAGCTCATTAGAATGCGTTTTGTACAAAAAACTTGATCGTAAACAGGCTATAAAATGAATGAAGGGCACTGAGCGCTCAAATAGTGACGTTGATCCTGCTTACAAGCAGCAGGTTAATAATATGGTTTTCTAGAATAACCTTTTGTCGTGCTTCACCACAGCCAGTCATGTTACAACCATTTCGCGCATCATAAAAAAATCTCTCCGAGCCTACCAGGTGCTCGCCCAGCGCAGGTTAGTTGTAGCCGGGACGGTAATGTAGTTCAGTTGCGATGAAACATCCATTTTTTACGATCTTTTTGCGAAAACTCGCTGTTTCTGCAAACGCACCGGTGAGCAGCCGCCTGCGAGGCCGGGGTGGCCGGGCGACGCTTTCAAGAGTGGGCGACTACAGCGCCGCCGCTACTTTTCTACACGAAAAGGCCCGCTCCACGGCAGCAGGTCGAGCCACTCAAAATGTTCTAGTACACTCTACCTTGGGTACAGTGCTCTAGAATATGGGTAGTGGGTTCAGGGAGCGGCCAGCGGTGAGGCGACTTGTGTCGACGATACCAGATGGCGCCACCAGAGCATGGGCTGTATGAAATGCGGCGCGCCGCGCCTTGGATGCGCGCTGTGCATAGAATCGTCTTGAAATAAGCAAGGCTCTGTCTTTTAAAACAGGTCCTACAAATAGGTGAAGCTGTACACAGATATTGTCGGCGAATAAAGAAAATTAGATGTAGTAGTAGCCAACAGCCGATAGCGCGGTGGTGCGGACGAGCGGCCGTTAATGCTTCGCAACGCTGATCGTGCTCTTTTGCAGGTACGGCTCCCATATTTCAACGTTAGTGCATACTAGTATTATCGCCACCCATAGGAAAGGCTGAGTACAGGGAGAGGAGCAAACATTCTATCGATCATCGGGGTTATCCAGCGGCCAACTCGAAGCTGTCGGCAAACGTGGCCGAGTGTACTCCAGCTTGAGCCATCGGAAGTGTTTTAGTAGAGGGGCGGGGCAACAAGAAATTGGAATAAAAAAAACGCTTCACTTAGAGACCGTTGTGTGTACAGCGTACTATATGTGAATGCGATAATTTTAAGTGTGGTATGCATGCCTCTGTTTTGTAAAAAGGAAAGGAACGCCGACCAAAGGTTGTTAAAAAAGACGTTCTGGCTTCCCTATGGAGGCCTTGATAACTCTGATCAAGGCTTCCGTAGGGAAGCCGAAAAGTCTTTTTTTCTAACAACCTTTGGTCGACGTTCCTTTCCTTTTTACATGAATCTTCTACCTGACCGGACGAGTTTTCGTCGAACTTTAGATTTCATGCCCCTGTTTTAATTGTTGTTTTGATGCATGCATTTTTTTCATCAAAACGAAGGGTTAGTTGCCGCCGATGTAGAAACGCTGATGAATGCAAGACAAGATAAAATAACTTTTATAAAACAAAGCACTCCTTTATTGCAGCGCTCCAACTATGCACAGTGTGAGACATATTCTTGAATTTCTCAAAGGAATGCCGTGTTTTCTTGTTTGCACAGTACATTTAGCCGCGCGACTATGAGCACTTATTTGCCCATCTTAGCATGAAGCTTCTTTTTCCTGCGAGCTTCTCGCGACTCATTGATTGATTTAACATAAAAATGCAGCCTTGTCAAAACATAAAACTTGAGAATGCTGACTGTGAGCGCTTCTGAGTGCTGGCTGCACCCTACACCACATGAAATCTGAGATTTTCCCAGCACCATAACATCTACTATGCTGTTACTGCACAGCTTTTCCTGACTAAAAAAAGTTATGAAAAGGTTTTCCAGCCTTCTCACCATCAAAAAAAGCACACGAGACGGGTAGAGCAACCCTCCTTTGTCACAAATTGCAGTAAACTCACTGCAAACTCTCTGGCTCCACGCGTTGATTTTCGCCCATTCTTAGCTTGCAGTACACAGTACCACTGTAATCAGGTATGCGATGGCAGCTCCAGTATTCTGAAGGAACATCCAGTTTAGAAAAATCGTCCGGCACCGATGCTTCGTCAACTTCACAAGGGTCTTGGTCGTTCGCCAACACGCTACTCTCAGTGTCAATGCCCGGACACCTCGATTCCTTGTTAACGTCGGAAGCATTACTTTGTGGTCATTTCGCTTCATTAGGATATGTACTTGTGCTTTTCCTCTTTCTAGGTGGTCTCTGTAGCGGTGTTTTCTTTGACAGATAGCTCGGCAGCAAAGTTGGCACCGCATCGGGTAAAAGTTCCGGCTTTCCACGCGGGATGCGGACTTCTTTGCCGTCAATGATGTGTATAAAGTCCCTCACAATGCATGATGGCTCGAAATGTAGCTCACACACACAGCAGTTTTCGTCCAAAACCTTATCTTTCGATGAAGGTTGCGTTCCCACTGCTTCCGTCGGTTCTCATCCTTTGGCACAGCGAAGAGCGACGGCTGATCGCCTTTCGTCCACTGGTATCCCGTTTTGCACCCGGGAGCAAAACAATGCCGTTGACGCCGACGATTCGGCATGACCATAGTCTTAACACCGCGAACTCACAAAGAGGAAAAATGCACCGCACAAAAAGCAACAAACAGCTGCAGGCAGCTTGGCGGGACTGCTAGCCGCGCGCGCGGGCGCGCCGAGCCTACAGCCCACGCTACAACAGCGCCACCGCTTACATCCGGGACCTGTCGACACTCGCCGCCTCACTGCATCGCATGGAGCGCGCCGGCGCCTGAACCCACTACCCATATTCTAGAGCACTGTACCTTGGGTGCGTTCCAAGACAGAAGCGTTTGCGGGTCGGTGGGCTGGAAACGCCGATTGGTCGGTGGGATGCGTGTCTGCGTGACGTTTTTTCGCTTCGCCCTTGTTCTCAACCGATGGATGGATGGATGGATGGATGGATGGATACGGCTGAACCCTTTACATCGGGCGGTGGCTCAAGCCACCTAGCCATGTCTTGTGAAATTTTACTCCTGTCTTGCTTTTAGCCACCAATCAGATAACCTTCGCTTGGTTACTTCTAACCTCTTAAAATCCACTTTCCCTTCACTATCCCTAAACCCCAATGCCTTGGGTAAGTCAGCCCCGCTGCCTTCCACTGTAGGGTGAAGCCCTTTACAGAAAAGTATCAAGTGTTCAGCCGTTTCCTCCTCCTCTCCGCACGCAATGCACAAAGTGTCTATCTCCTGGTACCTGACTCTATACTTCTTAGTCCGCAAAAGTCCAGTCCTGGCCTCAAACAACAAAAACTTCCCCTACAATTATCATAGATATTTTCTTTGACAATTTCCTGTTTAAAGATCCGGTATGTTTCTAGTGCCGATTTCGTCAGCATCCCTGTTTTCCACAAAGCTCTCTCTGTTCCTTTAACCTTTTTCTTAACCGATAATTGCTGATTTGCCCCCTTACTGCTGTCCAGATATTTGCTTGTCAATTTTCTAGTTCGCTTTCTCCATTTCGTGTCAACATTCTTTATATACAGGTATCTGAAAACTTTCCTAGCCCACTGCTTTCCCACATTTTTCTCAATCGTTCCTCAAATGCTATCTTACTGCTAGCCTCTCTGCTCTCGAAAGACGCCCATCCCATATCACCCTGTACCCCCTGATTTGGTGTATTGCCATGTGCTCCCAAAGCTAACCTCCCTACTCCCCGTTGCCTAATTTCCAGCCTTGCTTGAACATCTGGCCTCATACACAGGACCGCATTCCCGAAGGTCAGGCTAGGGACCATCACCCCTTTCCAGATCCCTCTTACCACCTCATACCTATTGTAATTCCACAGTGCCCTATTTTTCATGACAGCTGCATTCCTACTAGCTTTATTCATTACATATTTTTCATGCTCTGTCAGATACTCAACACTGTTATTTATCCACACCCCAAAATACTTGTACTCATTCACTACCTTTAGCAGGAACTCCTGTATTCTATGCTCGCCGCCCTCTTCATTAAATGTCATGACTGCAGATTTTTCCTTACTATACTTGAAGCCTAATCTATCTCCCTCTGTACTGCATATGTCTAACAACTTCTGCAGGTCTTCCTTGTTGTCAGCCATTATCACTATATCTTCCGCATATATTAGTCCCGGTAATGTCTGTTTAATCAATTCCCCTTGCTTGAAAAAAGATAGGTTGAAACCTAGTCCGCTCCCCTCTAGCTTGGCCTCCAAACCTTGCAGGTACAACATGAACAACAAAGGGGACAGAGGACATCCTTGTCTAAGCCCCCGCTGTATCTCTACAGGCCCTGATACATTTTTTTCCCATTTTATGAGCACTCTGTTACCTCTATATATATCTTTTAAAAGATTAATTACTCCATTTTTCACATCCAATGTGCCCAATATGTCCCACAAATGCTCCTGAGTAACGTTGTCATAGGCTCCCCTAATATCCAGAAATGCTAGCAATAAGGGCCTATGTTCCTTTTCCGCAATTTCTATACACTGTGTCAATGAAAATAGATTGTCCTCCAACCTCCTTTGTTTCCGGAACCCATTCTGTAGTTCCCCTAGCACCCCCTAGTTCTCCACCCAAGCCTGCAGTCTATCCTTTATAATTTGCATCACCACCCTGTAAACCACAGATGTCACTGTTATGGGGCGATAGTTACTTACGTCTGCTTTGTCCCCCTTTCCCTTATATATCATGTTCATTCTACTTAATCGCCATTCATCGGGGACTTTCTCATCCACTATCATTTTGTTCACTACCTGTATTAATGTTTGCTTGGATTTTGGTCCTAACTTCTTTATCAACATAATCGGGATACCATCTGGTCCTGTTGATGTGCCACTAGGAACCTTCTTCTCTGCCCTTTCCCACTCTCCTTGCTCAAGTGAAGCTATTGCTGTAACCGGTCTATCCTCCTTCGATAAATTATGTACCACGTGCTTTGCTGAAAATTTTTCCGTCATCCTTGTTCCTATGTGTTTTATTGCTTCATCCCCTTCTAGTCGAATACCCTCATCTGTAACAATAAACCTTTGTTCTAGCCTAGTTTTATTACTCATTGCATTTAGATGTTTCCAGAATTTTTGGGCTGCTTTTCTATCCTTTTTATTTACTTTTGACATCCATTGGGCACCCTTTCTTCTAATTTTCTCATTAATCAAATAGGATGCGTCCCTTCTACACTTTATGAAGGTATCCCATTTTCTGTCTACTTCGGGTTTTGGTTCCCCCCTCTTCTTGGAATATCTGTGTTCCCTGGATGCTTCCTTGCGCTTTTCTATTGCCCTCTTGACCTCCTCATCCCACCAACTCTTGGGTTTGCATCTTTTCCCTTTTAGCTTTACTCCCACCTTAGCTAGCTCTAGCTCCAGTAATCGAGTTAATTTGGTATAAGTCCATTCTGTTTCACTATCCTCAAAAATTACTTTCTCGATTTGTTTGGCTGCTACTTCCAATTGCTTTTCTGAGTAAAAATTTCCCCCTGATTGTTTATCTTGATTCAGTCCTACATTGCTTTTTCTTCTGAAGCTCAACTTGATACGCTTGTGGTCACTACCTAGACTTCTGGAACCATCTTCATCTATGCTCATTACCCCTAATCTGTTATACATCCTCTGTGACATTAGTGCATAATCTATCGTCGAGTGCAGACTCCCCGCCTCCCATGTTATGAGCCCTTCACACTTCTCGGTGCTGTTGCATACAACTAAATCATGCCTGTCACACATGTCCTGCAGCATGCTTCCTGTCGAATCCGTGTACCCATCCAGGTCTAATGGGGTCGGATGTGGGGTCGCCGCGCCTCTCTCGGCCTGTCCCTAGAGTGCCTAGGGAATCGCTAGGGCCGGCCGGCCGGCCGCCGGGCGTGCGTGGTCTGCGGGCATTCTCTTCGTGAGCGTAGGGGGCGGCGCGCGCGTTTCGGAAGTAGGGTGCCTCGATGCGCGCGCCCTCTCCGCCGCTCCGTGCAGGGTGGAGCCATCCTTTGACAGGGTCAGTGCCGCCGCCGCGGAAGAGGGCAGCCATATTTGAGCCCACTCCTCGCTTCCCCACGGGCCGGTTGCACGTGCGTGGTCGCGCGTCCGCCCGGTCGCAGTTTTCTTCGGTTTCAAAACTCGCAAGATGCCTGGCTGTTGCGTGCCACTGTGCTCAAACCACTCCAGAAATGGCTAGAGAATGTTTTCATTCCCAAGAGACCCTAAAAGAAGGCTCCTCTGGACGGTGAAGATAAAGCGGGACAAATGGCAGCCTGCAAACTCTTCGCGCATATGCATGTAAGTACAGTGATTATTTGGACGGTTGCGATTTTTTGTAGTTATGTCTGTCGCTGCAGGTTTACATTTAATATGTGCGCTGGAAGTTGTGTTAGTGTTCCTGGAAAGGCTGTAACTACGCACGCTACGTGACTACATCTTTTATGAAACATATATAAGGAGGAATTATACAGCAGATGAGTGGCGGAAAATCATTTTCATAACTCGCAGGTGTGGACATGGATTTTGTATTTCTGTGCACAGGCTAATAAACACAACTAACGGTAATATTAGTTATATACAGTGAAACGTTGCAGAAGCACTCGGCATTTATGCAATAACAGACTGCTTGCTTGTAGTCGGTTAGCTTAGAGCCGACAGGTTCTTGATTAATTTTTCAAATGGCCCTAAAAGCAAACGCATCAAGAGACATGCGTCAGAAGCGTCAGAAACTTTGACAATAGTTTTGTAGAGTTTTTATTTGTTCCAAGGCTGTTTGACGAAGCCAGGAATTAGTTACTTTTGGTAAAACTCCCGTGAATGTGAGCTTTCGTATATAGTAGCTTCGCTAAGAACTTGTTGCTTCTATCTGGCATTTCTAACGTTGGCGCAGTTATTGTGCAGTGCCGGCTATTTCCCTTGTGCGCAGCCATTATTAGTCTGACTTTTAGGATTTGATAAATGCAGCTGCCGAGTGTGCGCGACTCCTTAACATCGCTGGAGCAGTGCCAGAACTTGTGTATCTTTCAAAAGGGGCATTTCTTTCTGTTTGTACTACATACTGGACGCCTGAATTAATTTTCTTATGCAGGCCCATTTCGAAGACAACTGCTACGAGAATCACCGCGCGGATGGAAGGAAGCTGCTAAAGTCAAACGCTGTTCCAACCATTTTTTCGTTCAGACGTAAGTTGCACTATATTTTATTATTGATGGCAAATATGATGTGCATCACTGTTGTGACTCATGAGTTAGAATAATAGCGCTTAAAATCTGGCCTTCTAAATGCAGTACCAATTGCATTACCAATTGCAATTTTAAAACTTTGTCATTGAAATTGTGCCTGTTGCCAAATGTTTGGGAGTGCTCTTTGAACAGCACACGTCTTGGGATCTGCAAGTAGATACAATCATTAGGAAAATATCCAGAGTATCCGGAGTACTTTCTAAATTGAGACATTGCCTCCCTACATGTGTAAAACGCTTTATATATAACTCTCTTTTTATGTCAATAATAAACTACTGTTATTTAGTCTGGGGGACAACCACTTTATCAAACATTAATCAGTTACATATAATACAAAAGAAGGCTGTTCGAGCGATCATGAATGTCCCATACCTTGCTCATTCCGAACCACTATTCAGGGAGTTAAAATTAGTGCCGCTTCCTGAACTTTATCACCATACTCTCAGAAAGCGTTATCAAACAGGTATCAGAAAGAAAAACAAAACTCTTGAAATTATATCGAGTCTAACACTAAACAGAAATGTTCGGGACACTCGCTATCACGAGACTTGGGAGATTCCGTGTAACCGCACAAAATATGGTGACCAGATGCTGCGATTTCAACTGCCGAAATTACTTAACTGATTACGCACACATATATATATATATATATTTTTTTTCAAGTTACAACGCGTTCGCCTCTGTGTTTTTTGCACTTATTTATTGACTGTTTGTTCAGATGTGTGGTGATATTGTTACTTTCCTATCATTATTTTTTGTATGCAAAGTGTTACCTGCCTAGTTTTTTTGCACAAGTTCTTTTCATTGATTTCATGTCTTGCTCATATCTAATGTATATTTGCACTGCTGTGTCGCTGTCAAGAAGACGGTCAGTGGGCGCTGCCAAGCCCTATTTTTGTGGCTTTTTGCCCACTGTCCGTGACATCAGTGTCTGTGGGTATTGATGTTGAAATAAATTGGAATTGGAATTGAATTGGAATTGGAACTTTTCAAGCTTAAAATTTTCGCTTTTAGGTTATGGTTCGCGCAGCTATGAAATAACTGCCGACACTGAGCAATTCTGACGAACTTCACTCATTTCTGCTCTTGCATTTCCTTTTGTTTGTGCAGCTATGGTCCACCACCAAAGAAAGGCTCCTAAGGAGAGAGGCACACCCGCTCTACCAACTACATCAAACTCAACAGTGCATGAACAAGGACCTGGCGTCTTTGCGGATTGCGATGAGCCTGGGGGAACGAACTTAAGTGAAGAGGTTGTCTATCAGCCTAGCGATGGACAAACAGAGCAAAATGAAGGCTGCGATGCACATTCATCCAGTAGTTGTTGCGCTCAACTGAGAAAACAACTGGAAGATGTGAGAAAGAACCACAGACAACTTCAAGAAGTGCATAAAAAAGCCAACTTGACTATTAACTCTCTTAGAAAGAAGGTGCGAAAGCTAAAAAGCGCCGTAGAGCACTTTAAAAAAAGGATAAAATTTTTAAATAAAAATCAAGTTCGTGCACTTTCCCGAAAAAGCAACAAGGGAAGCATCTGGTCGCCGCAGACTATTAAACAGGGGCTTCAACTGAAGTTTTCTTGTGGGAAGTCTGGTTACAGAACTCTCAGACAGCTCGGCTATCCACTTCCGGCAGAAAGAACTCTATCTCGTCGCCTCCACTGGCTCAAGTTCTCACCAGGAATTCTTACAGACGTTGTAGAACTTCTCCAAGCGAAGGCACAAGGCATGGAAGATGTAGAAAAAGACTGCGTCCTCTTTATCGATGAGATGGAGATTGCCAGAGGGTTTCAGCTTGACCGCGCTGAAGACATTGTGTATGGGGGAGTGACATTGCCACAAAAGCCAGATGAGCCTGCTAATCACGCTCTGGTGTTTATGGTTGGAGGTCTCAACCAGCGATGGAAGCAGGTGATAGCTTATCATTTCACTGGAAGCCATGTGGATGGCCGCACGCTCAAGGACATTGTTCTGCAAGTTGTCCAACTCTGCGCCGATATTTCCCTCAGAGTTCGGGTTGTAACGTCCGACATGGGCGCCTCAAATCGAGCGATGTGGCGTGAGCTGGGATTTTCTAGCCACCGAAATTCGAAGACAACCTGCTCAATACCACACCCTTCGCTCAATGATATGGAGTTGTTCTTCAACGCAGACGCTGCTCATGTTTTGAAGAATATTAAAGGTCAGTTGATAACATCTCATGCATTTACATTAAGTGAAGCAACAGCCAGCCAGTGCGATCTTCCCTCACGTGAAGTGAAACTGGATCATGTGCATGCTGTGCTGGAGTTTGACAAGGAAAGGGAGCTAAAGCTCGCACCGAAGCTCTCTGAAGCCCATGTCTCATCTGGACATTTTACGAAAATGAAAGTCGGACTTGCCGTGCAATTTTTCAGAGAAGCTCCCAGTGCAATCCGATACCTCATCAAGGAAAAAGTGCTGGACATAGAGGCAGAAACAACAGCTTGGTTTTTAGAGCTGGTATCAAGATGGTACGCATTAATGTCGTCGCGTCATCCATCTGTTGCCCTAAGTCTGCACGATGTGGCGAAGCATCATAGAGCTCTGGAAACTCTAAACCTGGCTCTAAACACCTTTCAAGGGATGAGCATGGGCAGCACGTCTCAGTGGAAGCCATCGCAGGCGGGCCTCCTGATCTCCACAACGGTCGTGCTTCGCCTGCAAGACATTCTTTTGAACTCGGAGGGCTACAGCTTCTTACTCACCAGCAGGCTGCTACAAGATTGCCTTGAGAATCTTTTCTCTGTGGTTCGTCTCAGGAAGCCTGTCCCAGACGCCTATGATATGAAATGCGCACTGAAACTTGTGTGCATAAGCCAATTTTTGCACGCGCCGTCTACCACCAGCTACAGCGTTGACGATTCTGAGTACCTGGTTGACCTTCTGTCAAACGGGAAACGTGAACTCGCTGAAGCCGAGGTAAAGGAAATCGATGACTCGGAGGTTCTTTTCATTGAAGCGCTAACATCGACTGAATGCAGCATTCTGTTCCATATTGCCGGATTCCTCGTTAAAGGTATTCTGAAAGCCATAAATAATTGCGAGCAGTGCAAAGCTACTCTGCTCGGTTCTAGTGACGCTGAAAATGCATATCTCACAAGGCTGAAGGAGTACCTCGAAAATGGCGACAACCTGCATTACCCCAGTCCTGAAGTGATGAAAGTGCTGAAGTCGTGCGAGGAGCATTTTAAGGGCATCACAGAATGGGCGGAAAGCCTTCTAACTATGAAATCTCCAGTGCAGGCTGTGATAACATACCTAAGACAAATGGTTCCGTTTAATGTTGAAACATGCCAGGTTCACAACGAAATCATTCAGAAGTTGTTATACTCGACCTACGCTCGAACGAGGCTGCGAATTCACCTGCGACAACTGGAAGAAAAAAAAGTCAATGGACATGCAAGCAAAACGTGTGCTGGCGTCAGCTTGCCGTGAAGAGATTTGTAAATATTGTGTATAAATGTCAAATTCACCATAGTTCGCTTGTCTCCTATTTTTTGACAGTAGCTTTAATAATTTACAACATAAATAAACTGCATTATTACAACTCCTAAGTAAGTGAAATTTATGCACTTACGTTTCTCATTAACTCTTCACACTATATAAGAAAAACTTCCTCAGTCGATGAGACACGCGCATTTTCCCAATATAGGCTCTGTTGATAGATGTTATTTTTTTGCCTTTTCATGAGAGTATTTTTCACAGTCAAGTTTGCGTTCACTTAATGTTTTCGGTGAAGGTATGAAGGCGCCGAAATTATCCCATGCTTTGTTAAAGTGGTTACTTTACATGAAAAAAAGCTGCACGAATTATGCAGCTGCATTGTATATTACAGCTACAGTGCAAACTCCTGTACCACAGCATTGTTTCTTTTTTTTACCTGCACAAATTAACAAACAAAAACAAGCGATGCCAAGGATCAAACGACTACGAATGTCCAAGGGCCTACAGATTGCGTCCATTTGATTCTGAGGGGGTAAAATGTTTCATTATTAAGCCTTATCATTCTCAGCATTTAATATTGACTAATACGTTGCGGCGAACGAGATAAACTCTGTTTTTGCGAGTCAGCGCACTGAGTCCCAGATAATTTACAAAACTCCGTAAGTCAGCTTTTCTGCATAAAAAAAAAACACCTTTACGATTGCGACGCGAACTGTCCGAGGGAGAAGAGTTGGGTGCAGCGCAAACGACTTTTATTCCTTTATGTTATGGTGTGCACGGCCAGGCGAGCACCTTGGCACAGCTGCGTTTCAAATTTCCTTCAGGAATGCAGCCCGGGGAGGGTGCATTGTAACCGCAGCAATGGCTTGGGAGAGCGGCCCCTAATCTCTTTATTGTGAAAGCAACACAGGGCAGAAGCCTGTAGGAAAGGGTTTGGCAACAATAGATGTCCTCAGCGATGCACCCTATTTCTGCCTCCAAAACCTGTTTCGCCGCGATGGTGAAGGGGCCTTCGCTGCGCAGAGAAGCTTACCTCCAGTGTTCTGAAACGAGTGGGCTCAAATATGGCGGACACTGCAGCAGACGACGCGGTTGTCCCCACCCTGCACGGAGCGGCGGAGAGGACGCGCGCATCGAGGCACCCTATTCGGAAGCTGTCCAGGTATGGCTTTTTTTTTTTTTGCGTGGTGCGCTCGTTGGCGCAGCC
>JARKHS020008156.1:0-17923 GCA_030143305.2 Amblyomma americanum | reverse complement strand
TGAGAAACTCCTTGATGGAGAAACTCCATGTTGGAGAAACTCCGTGCTGGGAAACTTCGTGTTGGGGAAACGACGTGTTGGAGAAACTCCATGTTGGATAAACTCCGTGGCGGAGAAACTCCGTGTCGGAGAAACTCCGTGTTGGAGAAACTCCGTGTTGGAGAAACTCCGTGTTGGAGAAACTCCGTGTTGGAGAAACTTCGTGTTGAAAAAACTCCGTGTTGGAGAAACTCCGTGCTAGAGAAACTCCGTGTTTGAGACACTCCACGTTGGAGAATCTCCTTGTTGGAAAAAACCTTGTTTGAGAAACTCCTTGTTGGAGAAACTCCGCGTTGGAGAAACTCCGTGCTGGGGAAACTCGTGTTGGGGAAACGCCGTGTTGGAGAAACTCCACGTTGGAGAAACTCCGTGTTGGAGAAACTCCGTGTCGGAGAAACTCCGTGTTGGAGAAGCTCCGTGTCGGAGAAACTCCGTGTTGGAGAAACTCCGTGTCGGAGAAACTCCGTGTTGGAGAAACTCCGTGTCAGAGAAACTCAGTGTCGGAGAAACTCCGTGTTGGAGAAAGCCCTTGTTGGAGAAACTCCGTGTTGGAGAAACTCCGTGTTGGAGAAACTCCGTGCTGGGGAAACTTCGTGTTGGGGTAACGCCGTGTTGGAGAAACTCCATGTTGGAGAAACTCCGTGTCGGAGAAACTCCGTGTTGGAGAAACTCCGTGTTGGAGAAACTCCGTGTTGGAGAAACTTCGTGTTGGAGAAAATCCTTGTTGGAGAAACTCCGTGCTATAGCAACTCCGTGTTGGAGAAACTCCACGCTGGAGAAACTCTGTGTTCGAAAAACTCCGTGTTGGAGGAACTCTGTGTTGGACAAACTCCGTGTTGGAGAAACTCCGCGCTGGAGAAACTTCGTGTTGGAGAAACTCCGCGTTGGAGAAACTCCGTGTTGGAGAAACTCCGTGTTGGAGAAACTCCTTGTTGGAGAAACTCCGTGTTGGAGAAACTCCGTGCTGGGGAAACTTCGTGTTGGGGAAACGCCGTGTTGGAAAAACTCCACGTTGGAGAAACTCCGTGTCGGAGAAACTTCGTGTTGGAGAAACTCTGTGTCGGAGAAACTCCTTGTCGGAGAAACTCCGTGTTGGAGAAACTCCGTGTCGGAGAAACTCCGTGTCGGAGAAACTCCGTGTTGGAGAAAGTCCTTGTTGGAGAAACTCCGTGTTGGAGAAACTCCGTGCTGGGGAAACTTCGTGTTGGGGTAACGCCGTGTTGGAGAAACTCCATGTTGGAGAAACTCCGTGTCGGAGAAACTCCGTGTCGGAGAAACTCCGTGTTGGAGAAACTCCGTGTTGGAGAAACTCCGTGTTGGAGAAACTCCGTGTTGGAGAAACTTCGTGTTGGAGATAATCCTTGTTGGAGAAACTCCGTGCTATAGCAACTCCGTGTTGGAGAAACTCCGCGCTGGAGAAACTCCGTGTTGGAGAAACTCCGCGTTGGAGAAACTCCGTGTTGGAGAAACTCCGTGTTGGAGAAACTCCGTGTCGGAGAAACTCCGCATTGGAGAAACTCCGTGTTGGAGAAACTTTATGTTGGAGAAACTCCCTGTTGAAGAAACTCCGTGTTGTAGAAACTCCGTGTTGTAGAAACTCCGCGTTTGAGATAATCCATGTTGGAGAAACTCCATGTTGGAGAAACTCCATGCTGCAGAAAATCCGCGCTGGGGAAACTACGCGCTGGAGAATCTCCGCGCTGGAGAGACTTCGTGTTGGAGAAACTCCGTGTTGCAGAAACTCCGTGTTGGAGAAACTCCGTGTGTGAGAAACTCCGTGTTGGAGAAACTCCGTGTTGGAGAAGCTCCGTGTTGGAGAAACTTCGTATCGGAGAAAGTCCGTGTCGGAGAAACTCCGTGTCGCAGAAACTCCGTGTTGTAGAAACTTCGTGTTGGCGAAACTCCTTGTTGTAGAAACTCCGTGTTGGAGAAACTTATTGTTAGATAAACTCCGTGTTGGAGAAACTTCGTGCTGGAGAAACTCTGTGTCGGAGAAACTCTGTGTCGGAGAAAGTCTGTGTCGGAGAAACTCCGTGTTGGAGAAACTCCGTGTTGGAGAAACTCCGTGCTAGAGAAACTCCGTGTTTGAGACACTCCACGTTGGAGAATCTCCTTGTTGGAAAAAACCTTGTTTGAGAAACTCCTTGTTGGAGAAACTCTGTGTCGGAGAAACTCCGTGCTGGGGAAACTTCGTGTTGGGGAAACGCCGTGTTGGAGAAACTCCATGTTGGAGAAACTCCGTGTCGGAGAAACTCCGTGTCGGAGAAACTCCGTGTTGGAGAAACTCCGTGTTGGAGAAACTCCGTGTTGGAGAAACTTCGTGTTGGAGAAAATCCTTTTTGGAGAAACTCCGTGCTATAGCAACTCCGTGTTGGAGAAACTCCGTGTTCGAAAAACTCCGTGTTGGAGGAACTCTGTGTTGGAGAAACTCCGTGTTGGAGAAACTCCGCGCTGGAGAAACTTCGTGTTGGAGAAACTCCGCGTTGGAGAAACTCCATGTTGGAGAAACTCCGTGTTGGAGAAACTCTGTGTCGGAGAAACTCCGTATTGGAGAAACTCCGTGTTGGAGAAACTTTATGTTGGAGAAACTCCATGTCGAAGAAACTTCGTATTGGAGAAACTCCGTGTTGGAGAAACTTTATGTTGTAGAAACTCCGTGTTGGAGAAACTCCATGTTGTAGAAACTTCGTGTTGAAGAAACTCCGTGTTGGAGAAACTCCGTGTTGGAGAAACTCCGTGTTGGAGAAACTCCGTGTTAGAGAAACTCCATGTTGGAGAAAGTCCGTGTTGGAGAATGTCCGTGTTGGAGAAACTCCGTGTTGGAGAAACTCTGTGTTGGAGAAACTATGTTGTAGAAACTCCGTGATGGAGAAACTCCATGTTGTAGAAACTCCGTGTTGAAGAAACTCCGTGTTGGAGAAACTTTATGTTGTAGAAACTCCGTGATGGAGAAACTCCATGTTGTAGAAACTCCGTGTTGAAGAAAGTCCGTGTTGGAGAAACTCCGTGTCGGAGAAACTCCATGTTTGAGAAACTCCGTGTTGGAGAAACTCCGTGTTTTAGAAACTCCGTGTTGGAGAAACTCCGTGTTGTAGAAACTGTGTCAGAGAAACTCCGTGTCGGAGAAACTCCGTGTTGGAGAAAATCCGTGTTGGAGAAACTCTGTGTCGGAGAAATTCCTTGTTGGAGAAACTCTGTGCTGGAGAAACTCCTTGTTGGAGAAACTCTGTGTTGGAGAAACTTATTGCTAGAGAAACTCCGTAATGGAGAAACTTCGTGCTGGAGAAACTCCGTGTTGGAGAAAATCCTTGTTGGAGAAACTCCGTGCTATAGCAACTCCGTGTTGGAGAAACTCTGTGTTGGAGAAACTCCGTGTTGGAGAAACACCACGTTAGAGAAACTCCGTGTTGGAGAAAATCCCTGTTGGAGAAACTCCGTGCTAGAGAAACTCCGTGTTTGAGACACTCCACGTTGGAGAATCTCCTTGTTGGAAAAACCTTGTTTGAGAAACTCCTTGATGGAGAAACTCCATGTTGGAGAAACTCCGTGCTGGGAAACTTCGTGTTGGGGAAACGACGTGTTGGAGAAACTCCATGTTGGATAAACTCCGTGGCGGAGAAACTCCGTGTCGGAGAAACTCCGTGTTGGAGAAACTCCGTGTTGGAGAAACTCCGTGTTGGAGAAACTCCGTGTTGGAGAAACTTCGTGTTGAAAAAACTCCGTGTTGGAGAAACTCCGTGCTAGAGAAACTCCGTGTTTGAGACACTCCACGTTGGAGAATCTCCTTGTTGGAAAAAACCTTGTTTGAGAAACTCCTTGTTGGAGAAACTCCGCGTTGGAGAAACTCCGTGCTGGGGAAACCGTGTTGGGGAAACGCCGTGTTGGAGAAACTCCACGTTGGAGAAACTCCGTGTCGGAGAAACTCCGTGTCGGAGAAACTCCGTGTTGGAGAAGCTCCGTGTCGGAGAAACTCTGTGTTGGAGAAACTCCGTGTCGGAGAAACTCCGTGTTGGAGAAACTCCGTGTCAGAGAAACTCAGTGTCGGAGAAACTCCGTGTCGGAGAAACTCCGTGTTGGAGAAAGCCCTTGTTGGAGAAACTCCGTGTTGGAGAAACTCCGTGTTGGAGAAACTCCGTGCTGGGGAAACTTCGTGTTGGGGTAACGCCGTGTTGGAGAAACTCCATGTTGGAGAAACTCCGTCGGAGAAACTCCGTGTTGGAGAAACTCCGTGTTGGAGAAACTCCGTGTTGGAGAAACTTCGTGTTGGAGAAAATCCTTGTTGGAGAAACTCCGTGCTATAGCAACTCCGTGTTGGAGAAACTCCACGCTGGAGAAACTCTGTGTTCGAAAAACTCCGTGTTGGAGGAACTCTGTGTTGGACAAACTCCGTGTTGGAGAAACTCCGCGCTGGAGAAACTTCGTGTTGGAGAAACTCCGCGTTGGAGAAACTCCGTGTTGGAGAAACTCCGTGTTGGAGAAACTTCTTGTTGGAGAAACTCCGTGTTGGAGAAACTCCGTGCTGGGGAAACTTCGTGTTGGGGAAACGCCGTGTTGGAAAAACTCCACGTTGGAGAAACTCCGTGTCGGAGAAACTTCGTGTTGGAGAAACTCTGTGTCGGAGAAACTCCTTGTCGGAGAAACTCCGTGTTGGAGAAACTCCGTGTCGGAGAAACTCCGTGTCGGAGAAACTCCGTGTTGGAGAAAGTCCTTGTTGGAGAAACTCCGTGTTGGAGAAACTCCGTGCTGGGGAAACTTCGTGTTGGGGTAACGCCGTGTTGGAGAAACTCCATGTTGGAGAAACTCCGTGTCGGAGAAACTCCGTGTCGGAGAAACTCCGTGTTGGAGAAACTCCGTGTTGGAGAAACTCCGTGTTGGAGAAACTCCGTGTCGGAGAAATTCCTTGTTGGAGAAACTCTGTGCTGGAGAAACTCCTTGTTGGAGAAACTCTGTGTTGGAGAAACTTATTGCTAGAGAAACTCCGTAATGGAGAAACTTCGTGCTGGAGAAACTCCGTGTTGGAGAAAATCCTTGTTGGAGAAACTCCGTGCTATAGCAACTCCGTGTTGGAGAAACTCTGTGTTGGAGAAACTCCGTGTTGGAGAAACACCACGTTAGAGAAACTCCGTGTTGGAGAAAATCCCTGTTGGAGAAACTCCGTGCTAGAGAAACTCCGTGTTTGAGACACTCCACGTTGGAGAATCTCCTTGTTGGAAAAACCTTGTTTGAGAAACTCCTTGATGGAGAAACTCCATGTTGGAGAAACTCCGTGCTGGGAAACTTCGTGTTGGGGAAACGACGTGTTGGAGAAACTCCATGTTGGATAAACTCCGTGGCGGAGAAACTCCGTGTCGGAGAAACTCCGTGTTGGAGAAACTCCGTGTTGGAGAAACTCCGTGTTGGAGAAACTCCGTGTTGGAGAAACTTCGTGTTGAAAAAACTCCGTGTTGGAGAAACTCCGTGCTAGAGAAACTCCGTGTTTGAGACACTCCACGTTGGAGAATCTCCTTGTTGGAAAAAACCTTGTTTGAGAAACTCCTTGTTGGAGAAACTCCGCGTTGGAGAAACTCCGTGCTGGGGAAACCGTGTTGGGGAAACGCCGTGTTGGAGAAACTCCACGTTGGAGAAACTCCGTGTTGGAGAAACTCCGTGTCGGAGAAACTCCGTGTTGGAGAAGCTCCGTGTCGGAGAAACTCTGTGTTGGAGAAACTCCGTGTCGGAGAAACTCCGTGTTGGAGAAACTCCGTGTCAGAGAAACTCAGTGTCGGAGAAACTCCGTGTCGGAGAAACTCCGTGTTGGAGAAAGCCCTTGTTGGAGAAACTCCGTGTTGGAGAAACTCCGTGTTGGAGAAACTCCGTGCTGGGGAAACTTCGTGTTGGGGTAACGCCGTGTTGGAGAAACTCCATGTTGGAGAAACTCCGTGTCGGAGAAACTCCGTGTTGGAGAAACTCCGTGTTGGAGAAACTCCGTGTTGGAGAAACTTCGTGTTGGAGAAAATCCTTGTTGGAGAAACTCCGTGCTATAGCAACTCCGTGTTGGAGAAACTCCACGCTGGAGAAACTCTGTGTTCGAAAAACTCCGTGTTGGAGGAACTCTGTGTTGGACAAACTCCGTGTTGGAGAAACTCCGCGCTGGAGAAACTTCGTGTTGGAGAAACTCCGCGTTGGAGAAACTCCGTGTTGGAGAAACTCCGTGTTGGAGAAACTTCTTGTTGGAGAAACTCCGTGTTGGAGAAACTCCGTGCTGGGGAAACTTCGTGTTGGGGAAACGCCGTGTTGGAAAAACTCCACGTTGGAGAAACTCCGTGTCGGAGAAACTTCGTGTTGGAGAAACTCTGTGTCGGAGAAACTCCTTGTCGGAGAAACTCCGTGTTGGAGAAACTCCGTGTCGGAGAAACTCCGTGTCGGAGAAACTCCGTGTTGGAGAAAGTCCTTGTTGGAGAAACTCCGTGTTGGAGAAACTCCGTGCTGGGGAAACTTCGTGTTGGGGTAACGCCGTGTTGGAGAAACTCCATGTTGGAGAAACTCCGTGTCGGAGAAACTCCGTGTCGGAGAAACTCCGTGTTGGAGAAACTCCGTGTTGGAGAAACTCCGTGTTGGAGAAACTCCGTGTTGGAGAAACTTCGTGTTGGAGATAATCCTTGTTGGAGAAAATCCGTGCTATAGCAACTCCGTGTTGGAGAAACTCCGCGCTGGAGAAACTCCGTGTTGGAGAAACTCCGCGTTGGAGAAACTCCGTGTTGGAGAAACTCCGTGTTGGAGAAACTCCGTGTCGGAGAAACTCCGCATTGGAGAAACTCCGTGTTGGAGAAACTTTATGTTGGAGACTCCCTGTTGAAGAAACTCCGTGTTGTAGAAACTCCGTGTTGTAGAAACTCCGCGTTTGAGATAATCCATGTTGGAGAAACTCCATGTTGGAGAAACTCCATGCTGCAGAAAATCCGCGCTGGGGAAACTACGCGCTGGAGAATCTCCGCGCTGGAGAGACTTCGTGTTGGAGAAACTCCGTGTTGCAGAAACTCCGTGTTGGAGAAACTCCGTGTGTGAGAAACTCCGTGTTGGAGAAACTCCGTGTTGGAGAAGCTCCGTGTTGGAGAAACTTCGTATCGGAGAAAGTCCGTGTCGGAGAAACTCCGTGTCGCAGAAACTCCGTGTTGTAGAAACTTCGTGTTGGCGAAACTCCTTGTTGTAGAAACTCCGTGTTGGAGAAACTTATTGTTAGATAAACTCCGTGTTGGAGAAACTTCGTGCTGCAGAAACTTTGTGTCGGAGAAACTCTGTGTCGGAGAAAGTCTGTGTCGGAGAAACTCCGTGTTGGAGAAACTCCGTGTTGGAGAAACTCCGTGCTAGAGAAACTCCGTGTTTGAGACACTCCACGTTGGAGAATCTCCTTGTTGGAAAAAACCTTGTTTGAGAAACTCCTTGTTGGAGAAACTCTGTGTCGGAGAAACTCCGTGCTGGGGAAACTTCGTGTTGGGGAAACGCCGTGTTGGAGAAACTCCATGTTGGAGAAACTCCGTGTCGGAGAAACTCCGTGTCGGAGAAACTCCGTGTTGGAGAAACTCCGTGTTGGAGAAACTCCGTGTTGGAGAAACTTCGTGTTGGAGAAAATCCTTTTTGGAGAAACTCCGTGCTATAGCAACTCCGTGTTGGAGAAACTCCGTGTTCGAAAAACTCCGTGTTGGAGGAACTCTGTGTTGGAGAAACTCCGTGTTGGAGAAACTCCGCGCTGGAGAAACTTCGTGTTGGAGAAACTCCGCGTTGGAGAAACTCCATGTTGGAGAAACTCCGTGTTGGAGAAACTCTGTGTCGGAGAAACTCCGTATTGGAGAAACTCCGTGTTGGAGAAACTTTATGTTGGAGAAACTCCATGTCGAAGAAACTTCGTATTGGAGAAACTCCGTGTTGGAGAAACTTTATGTTGTAGAAACTCCGTGTTGGAGAAACTCCATGTTGTAGAAACTTCGTGTTGAAGAAACTCCGTGTTGGAGAAACTCCGTGTTGGAGAAACTCCGTGTTGGAGAAACTCCGTGTTAGAGAAACTCCATGTTGGAGAAAGTCCGTGTTGGAGAATGTCCGTGTTGGAGAAACTCCGTGTTGGAGAAACTCTGTGTTGGAGAAACTATGTTGTAGAAACTCCGTGATGGAGAAACTCCATGTTGTAGAAACTCCGTGTTGAAGAAACTCCGTGTTGGAGAAACTCCGTGTCGGAGAAACTTCGTGTTGGAGAAAATCCTTGTTGGAGAAACTCCGTGCTATAGCAACTCCGTGTTGGAGAAACTCCACGCTGGAGAAACTCTGTGTTCGAAAAACTCCGTGTTGGAGGAACTCTGTGTTGGACAAACTCCGTGTTGGAGAAACTCCGCGCTGGAGAAACTTCGTGTTGGAGAAACTCCGCGTTGAGAAACTCCGTGTTGGAGAAACTCCGTGTTGGAGAAACTTCGTGTTGAAAAAACTCCGTGTTGGAGAAACTCCGTGCTAGAGAAACTCCGTGTTTGAGACACTCCACGTTGGAGATTCTCCTTGTTGGAAAAAACCTTGTTTGAGAAACTCCTTGTTGGAGAAACTCCGCGTTGGAGAAACTCCGTGCTGGGGAAACTTCGTGTTGGGGAAACGCCGTGTTGGAGAAACTCCACGTTGGAGAAACTCCGTGTCGGAGAAACTCCGTGTCGGAGAAACTCCGTGTTGGAGAAACTCCGTGTCGGAGAAACTCCGTGTTGGAGAAACTCCGTGTCGGAGAAACTCCGTGTTGGAGAAACTCCGTGTCGGAGAAACTCAGTGTCGGAGAAACTCCGTGTCGGAGAAACTCCGTGTTGGAGAAAGCCCTTGTTGGAGAAACTCCGTGTTGGAGAAACTCCGTGTTGGAGAAACTCCGTGCTGGGGAAACTTCGTGTTGGAGAAACTCCGTGTTGGAGAAACTCCGTGTTGGAGAAACTTCGTGTTGGAGAAAATCCTTGTTGGAGAAACTCCGTGCTATAGCAACTCCGTGTTGGAGAAACTCCACGCTGGAGAAACTCCGTGTTCGAAAAACTCCGTGTTGGAGGAACTCTGTGTTGGACAAACTCCGTGTTGGAGAAACTCCGCGCTGGAGAAACTTCGTGTTGGGGAAACGCCGTGTTGGAGAAACTCCATGTTGGAGAAACTCCGTGTCGGAGAAACTCCGTGTCGGAGAAACTCCGTGTTGGAGAAACTCCGTGTTGGAGAAACTCCGTGTTGGAGAAACTCCGTGTTGGAGAAACTTCGTGTTGGAGAAAATCCTTTTTGGAGAAACTCCGTGCTATAGCAACTCCGTGTTGGAGAAACTCCGTGTTCGAAAAACTCCGTGTTGGAGGAACTCTGTGTTGGAGAAACTCCGTGTTGGAGAAACTCCGCGCTGGAGAAACTTCGTGTTGGAGAAACTCCGCGTTGGAGAAACTCCATGTTGGAGAAACTCCGTGTTGGAGAAACTCTGTGTCGGAGAAACTCCGTATTGGAGAAACTCCGTGTTGGAGAAACTTTATGTTGGAGAAACTCCATGTCGAAGAAACCGTATTGGAGAAACTCCGTGTTGGAGAAACTTTATGTTGTAGAAACTCCGTGTTGGAGAAACTCCATGTTGTAGAAACTTCGTGTTGAAGAAACTCCGTGTTGGAGAAACTCCGTGTTGGAGAAACTCCGTGTTGGAGAAACTCCGTGTTAGAGAAACTCCATGTTGGAGAAAGTCCGTGTTGGAGAATGTCCGTGTTGGAGAAACTCCGTGTTGGAGAAACTCTGTGTTGGAGAAACTATGTTGTAGAAACTCCGTGATGGAGAAACTCCATGTTGTAGAAACTCCGTGTTGAAGAAACTCCGTGTTGGAGAAACTCCGTGTCGGAGAAACTTCGTGTTGGAGAAAATCCTTGTTGGAGAAACTCCGTGCTATAGCAACTCCGTGTTGGAGAAACTCCACGCTGGAGAAACTCTGTGTTCGAAAAACTCCGTGTTGGAGGAACTCTGTGTTGGACAAACTTCGTGTTGGAGAAACTCCGCGTTGAGAAACTCCGTGTTGGAGAAACTCCGTGTTGGAGAAACTTCGTGTTGAAAAAACTCCGTGTTGGAGAAACTCCGTGCTAGAGAAACTCCGTGTTTGAGACACTCCACGTTGGAGATTCTCCTTGTTGGAAAAAACCTTGTTTGAGAAACTCCTTGTTGGAGAAACTCCACGTTGGAGAAACTCCGTGTCGGAGAAACTCCGTGTCGGAGAAACTCCGTGTTGGAGAAACTCCGTGTCGGAGAAACTCCGTGTTGGAGAAACTCCGTGTCGGAGAAACTCCGTGTTGGAGAAACTCCGTGTCGGAGAAAATCAGTGTCGGAGAAACTCCGTGTCGGAGAAACTCCGTGTTGGAGAAAGCCCTTGTTGGAGAAACTCCGTGTTGGAGAAACTCCGTGTTGGAGAAACTCCGTGCTGGGGAAACTTCGTGTTGGGGTAACGCCGTGTTGGAGAAACTCCATGTTGGAGAAACTCCGTGTCGGAGAAACTCCGTGTTGGAGAAACTCCGTGTTGGAGAAACTCCGTGTTGGAGAAACTCCGTGTTGGAGAAACTTCGTGTTGGAGAAAATCCTTGTTGGAGAAACTCCGTGCTATAGCAACTCCGTGTTGGAGAAACTCCACGCTGGAGAAACTCCGTGTTCGAAAAACTCCGTGTTGGAGGAACTCTGTGTTGGACAAACTCCGTGTTGGAGAAACTCCGCGCTGGAGAAACTTCGTGTTGGAGAAACTCCGCGTTGGAGAAACTCCGTGTTGGAGAAACTCCGCGTTGGAGAAACTCCTTGTTGGAGAAACTCCGTGTTGGAGAAACTCCGTGTTGGAGAAACTCCGTGTTGGAGAAACTCCGTGTTGGAGAAACTTCGTGTTGGAGAAAATCCTTTTTGGAGAAACTCCGTGCTATAGCAACTCCGTGTTGGAGAAACTCCGTGTTCGAAAAACTCCGTGTTGGAGGAACTCTGTGTTGGAGAAACTCCGTGTTGGAGAAACTCCGCGCTGGAGAAACTTCGTGTTGGCGAAACTCCTTGTTGTAGAAACTCCGTGTTGGAGAAACTTATTGTTAGATAAACTCCGTGTTGGAGAAACTTCGTGCTGGAGAAACTCTGTGTCGGAGAAACTCTGTGTCGGAGAAAGTCTGTGTCGGAGAAACTCCGTGTTGGAGAAACTCCGTGTTGGAGAAACTCCGTGCTAGAGAAACTCCGTGTTTGAGACACTCCACGTTGGAGAATCTCCTTGTTGGAAAAAACCTTGTTTGAGAAACTCCTTGTTGGAGAAACTCTGTGTCGGAGAAACTCCGTGCTGGGGAAACTTCGTGTTGGGGAAACGCCGTGTTGGAGAAACTCCATGTTGGAGAAACTCCGTGTCGGAGAAACTCCGTGTCGGAGAAACTCCGTGTTGGAGAAACTCCGTGTTGGAGAAACTCCGGGTTGGAGAAACTCCGTGTTGGAGAAACTTCGTGTTGGAGAAAATCCTTGTTGGAGAAACTCCGTGCTATAGCAACTCCGTGTTGGAGAAACTCCGTGTTCGAAAAACTCCGTGTTGGAGGAACTCTGTGTTGGAGAAACTCCGTGTTGGAGAAACTCCGCGCTGGAGAAACTTCGTGTTGGAGAAACTCCGCGTTGGAGAAACTCCGTGTTGGAGAAACTCCGTGTTGGAGAAACTCCGTGTCGGAGAAACTCCGTATTGGAGAAACTCCGTGTTGGAGAAACTTTATGTTGGAGAAACTCCATGTCGAAGAAACTTCGTATTGGAGAAACTCCGTGTTGGAGAAACTTTATGTTGTAGAAACTCCGTGTTGGAGAAACTCCATGTTGTAGAAACTTCGTGTTGAAGAAACTCCGTGTTGGAGAAAGTCCGTGTTGGAGAAACTCCGTGTTAGAGAAACTCCATGTTGGAGAAAGTCCGTGTTGGAGAATGTCCGTGTTGGAGAAACTCCGTGTTGGAGAAACTCCGTGTTGGAGAAACTATGTTGTAGAAACTCCGTGATGGAGAAACTCCATGTTGTAGAAACTCCGTGTTGAAGAAACTCCGTGTTGGAGAAACTCCGTGTCGGAGAAACTCCGTGTTGGAGAAACTCCGTGCTGGAGAAACTCCGTGTTTTAGAAACTCCGTGTTGGAGAAACTCTGTGTTGTAGAAACTGTGTCAGAGAAACTCCGTGTCGGAGAAACTCCGTGTTGGAGAAACTCCGTGTTGGAGAAACTCTGTGTCGGAGAAATTCCTTGTTGGAGAAACTCTGTGCTGGAGAAACTCCTTGTTGGAGAAACTCTGTGTTGGAGAAACTTATTGCTAGAGAAACTCCGTAATGGAGAAACTTCGTGCTGGAGAAACTTCGTGTTGTAGAAACTGTATCGGAGAAACTCCGTGTTGGAGAAACTCCATGTCGGAGAAACTCCGTGTTGGAGGAACTCCCTCTTGGAGAATCTCCGTGTCGGAGAAACTCCATGTTGGATAAACTCCGTGTTGGAGAAACTCCGTGTCGGGGAAACTCCGTGTTGGAGAAACTCCGCGCTGGAGAAACTCCGTGTTGGAGAAACTCCGTGTTGGAGAAACTGTGTTGGAGAAACTCCGTGTTGGAGAAACACCACGTTAGAGAAACTCCGTGTTGGAGAAAATCCCTGTTGGAGAAACTCCGTGCTAGAGAAACTCCGTGTTTGAGACACTCCACGTTAGAGAATCTCCTTGTTGGAAAAACCTTGTTTGAGAAACTCCTTGTTGGAGAAACTCCATGTTGGAGAAACTCCGTGCTGGGGAAACTTCGTGTTGGGGAAACGACGTGTTGGAGAAACTCCATGTTGGATAAACTCCGTGGCGGAGAAACTCCGTGTCGGAGAAACTCCGTGTTGGAGAAACTCCGTGTTGGAGAAACTCCGTGTTGGAGAAACTCCGTGTTGGAGAAACTTCGTGTTGAAAAAACTCCGTGTTGGAGAAACTCCGTGCTAGAGAAACTCCGTGTTTGAGACACTCCACGTTGGAGATTCTCCTTGTTGGAAAAAACCTTGTTTGAGAAACTCCTTGTTGGAGAAACTCCGCGTTGGAGAAACTCCGTGCTGGGGAAACTTCGTGTTGGGGAAACGCCGTGTTGGAGAAACTCCACGTTGGAGAAACTCCGTGTCGGAGAAACTCCGTGTCGGAGAAACTCCGTGTTGGAGAAACTCCGTGTCGGAGAAACTCCGTGTTGGAGAAACTCCGTGTCGGAGAAACTCCGTGTTGGAGAAACTCCGTGTCGGAGAAACTCAGTGTCGGAGAAACTCCGTGTCGGAGAAACTCCGTGTTGGAGAAAGCCCTTGTTGGAGAAACTCCGTGTTGGAGAAACTCCGTGTTGGAGAAACTCCGTGCTGGGGAAACTTCGTGTTGGGGTAACGCCGTGTTGGAGAAACTCCATGTTGGAGAAACTCCGTGTCGGAGAAACTCCGTGTTGGAGAAACTCCGTGTTGGAGAAACTCCGTGTTGGAGAAACTCCGTGTTGGAGAAACTTCGTGTTGGAGAAAATCCTTGTTGGAGAAACTCCGTGCTATAGCAACTCCGTGTTGGAGAAACTCCACGCTGGAGAAACTCCGTGTTCGAAAAACTCCGTGTTGGAGGAACTCTGTGTTGGACAAACTCCGTGTTGGAGAAACTCCGCGCTGGAGAAACTTCGTGTTGGAGAAACTCCGCGTTGGAGAAACTCCGTGTTGGAGAAACTCCGCGTTGGAGAAACTCCTTGTTGGAGAAACTCCGTGTTGGAGAAACTCCGTGCTGGGGAAACTTCGTGTTGGGGAAACGCCGTGTTGGAAAAACTCCACGTTGGAGAAACTCCGTGTCGGAGAAACTTCGTGTTGGAGAAACTCTGTGTCGGAGAAACTCCTTGTCGGAGAAACTCCGTGTTGGAGAAACTCCGTGTCGGAGAAACTCCGTGTCGGAGAAACTCCGTGTTGGAGAAAGTACTTGTTGGAGAAACTCCGTGTTGGAGAAACTCCGTGCTGGGGAAACTTCGTGTTGGGGTAACGCCGTGTTGGAGAAACTCCATGTTGGAGAAACTCCGTGTCGGAGAAACTCCGTGTCGGAGAAACTCCGTGTTGGAGAAACTCCGTGTTGGAGAAACTCCGTGTTGGAGAAACTCCGTGTTGGAGAAACTCCGTGTTGGAGAAACTTCGTGTTGGAGATAATCCTTGTTGGAGAAACTCCGTGCTATAGCAACTCCGTGTTGGAGAAACTCCGCGCTGGAGAAACTCCGTGTTGGAGAAACTCCGCGTTGGAGAAACTCCGTGTTGGAGAAACTCCGTGTTGGAGAAACTCCGTGTCGGAGAAACTCCGCATTGGAGAAACTCCGTGTTGGAGAAACTTTATGTTGGAGAAACTCCCTGTTGAAGAAACTCCGTGTTGTAGAAACTCCGTGTTGTAGAAACTCCGTGTTGGAGATAATCCATGTTGGAGAAACTCCATGTTGGAGAAACTCCATGCTGCAGAAAATCCGCGCTGGGGAAACTACGCGCTGGAGAATCTCCGCGCTGGAGAGACTTCGTGTTGGAGAAACTCCGTGTTGCAGAAACTCCGTGTTGGAGAAACTCCGTGTGTGAGAAACTCCGTGTTGGAGAAACTCCGTGTTGGAGAAGCTCCGTGTTGGAGAAACTTCGTATCGGAGAAAGTCCGTGTCGGAGAAACTCCGTGTCGCAGAAACTCCGTGTTGTAGAAACTTCGTGTTGGCGAAACTCCTTGTTGTAGAAACTCCGTGTTGGAGAAACTTATTGTTAGATAAACTCCGTGTTGGAGAAACTTCGTGCTGGAGAAACTTTGTGTCGGAGAAACTCTGTGTCGGAGAAAGTCTGTGTCGGAGAAACTCCGTGTTGGAGAAACTCCGTGTTGGAGAAACTCCGTGCTAGAGAAACTCCGTGTTTGAGACACTCCACGTTGGAGAATCTCCTTGTTGGAAAAAACCTTGTTTGAGAAACTCCTTGTTGGAGAAACTCTGTGTCGGAGAAACTCCGTGCTGGGGAAACTTCGTGTTGGGGAAACGCCGTGTTGGAGAAACTCCATGTTGGAGAAACTCCGTGTCGGAGAAACTCCGCGTCGGAGAAACTCCGTGTTGGAGAAACTCCGTGTTGGAGAAACTCCGTGTTGGAGAAACTTCGTGTTGGAGAAAATCCTTGTTGGAGAAACTCCGTGCTATAGCAACTCCGTGTTGGAGAAACTCCGTGTTCGAAAAACTCCGTGTTGGAGGAACTCTGTGTTGGAGAAACTCCGTGTTGGAGAAACTCCGCGCTGGAGAAACTTCGTGTTGGAGAAACTCCGCGTTGGAGAAACTCCGTGTTGGAGAAACTCCGTGTTGGAGAAACTCCGTGTCGGAGAAACTCCGTATTGGAGAAACTCCGTGTTGGAGAAACTTTATGTTGGAGAAACTCCATGTCGAAGAAACTTCGTATTGGAGAAACTCCGTGTTGGAGAAACTTTATGTTGTAGAAACTCCGTGTTGGAGAAACTCCATGTTGTAGAAACTTCGTGTTGAAGAAACTCCGTGTTGGAGAAACTCCGTGTTGGAGAAACTCCGTGTTAGAGAAACTCCATGTTGGAGAAAGTCCGTGTTGGAGAATGTCCGTGTTGGAGAAACTCCGTGTTGGAGACACTCCGTGTTGGAGAAACTATGTTGTAGAAACTCCGTGATGGAGAAACTCCATGTTGTAGAAACTCCGTGTTGAGGAAACTCCGTGTTGGAGAAACTCCGTGTCGGAGAAACTTCGTGTTGGAGAAAATCCTTGTTGGAGAAACTCCGTGCTATAGCAACTCCGTGTTGGAGAAACTCCACGCTGGAGAAACTCTGTGTTCGAAAAACTCCGTGTTGGAGGAACTCTGTGTTGGACAAACTCCGTGTTGGAGAAACTCCGCGCTGGAGAAACTTCGTGTTGGAGAAACTCCGCGTTGGAGAAACTCCGTGTTGGAGAAACTCCGTGTTGGAGATACTCCTTGTTGGAGAAACTCCGTGTTGGAGAAACTCCGTGCTGGGGAAACTTCGTGTTGGGGAAACGCCGTGTTGGAAAAACTCCACGTTGGAGAAACTCCGTGTCGAAGAAACTTCGTGTTGGAGAAACTCTGTGTCGGAGAAACTCCTTGTCGGAGAAACTCCGTGTCGGAGAAACTCCGTGTTGGAGAAACTCCGTGTTGGAGAAACTCCGTGTTGGAGAAACTCCGTGTTGGAGAAACTCCGTGTTGGAGATAATCCTTGTTGGAGAAACTCCGTGCTATAGCAACTCCGTGTTGGAGAAACTCCGCGCTGGAGAAACTCCGTGTTGGAGAAACTCCGTGTTGGAGAAACTCCGTGTCGGAGAAACTCCGCATTGGAGAAACTCCATGTTGGAGAAACTTTATGTTGGAGAAACTCCCTGTTGAAGAAACTCCGGGTTGTAGAAACTCCCTGTTGAAGAAACTCCGGGTTGTAGAAACTCCGTGTTGTAGAAACTCCGTGTTGGAGATAATCCATGCTGCAGAAAATCCGCGCTGGGGAAACTACGCGCTGGAGAATCTCCGCGCTGGAGAGACTTCGTGTTGGAGAAACTCCGTGCTGCAGAAACTCCGTGTTGGAGAAACTCCGTGTGTGAGAAACTCCGTGTTGGAGAAACTCCGTGTTGGAGAAGCTCCGTGTTGGAGAAACTTCGTATCGGAGAAAGTCCGTGTCGGAGAAACTCCGTGTCGCAGAAACTCCGTGTTGTAGAAACTTCGTGTTGGCGAAACTCCTTGTTGTAGAAACTCCGTGTTGGAGAAACTTATTGTTAGATAAACTCCGTGTTGGAGAAACTTCGTGCTGGAGAAACTCTGTGTCGGAGAAACTCTGTGTCGGAGAAAGTCTGTGTCGGAGAAACTCCGTGTTGGAGAAACTCCGTGTTGGAGAAACTCCGTGCTAGAGAAACTCCGTGTTTGAGACACTCCACGTTGGAGAATCTCCTTGTTGGAAAAAACCTTGTTTGAGAAACTCCTTGTTGGAGAAACTCTGTGTCGGAGAAACTCCGTGCTGGGGAAACTTCGTGTTGGGGAAACGCCGTGTTGGAGAAACTCCATGTTGGAGAAACTCCGTGTCGGAGAAACTCCGTGTCGGAGAAACTCCGTGTTGGAGAAACTCCGTGTTGGAGAAACTCCGTGTTGGAGAAACTCCGTGTTGGAGAAACTCCGTGTTGGAGAAACTTCGTGTTGGAGAAAATCCTTGTTGGAGAAACTCCGTGCTATAGCAACTCCGTGTTGGAGAAACTCCGTGTTCGAAAAACTCCGTGTTGGAGGAACTCTGTGTTGGAGAAACTCCGTGTTGGAGAAACTCCGCGCCGGAGAAACTTCGTGTTGGAGAAACTCCGCGTTGGAGAAACTCCGTGTTGGAGAAATTCCGTGTCGGAGAAACTCCGTGTCGGAGAAACTCCGTGTCGGAGAAACTCCGTGTTGGAGAAACTCCGTGTAGGAGAAACTCCGTGTTGGAGAAACTCCGTGTTGGAGAAACTTCGTGTTGGAGAAAATCCTTGTTGGAGAAACTCCGTGCTATAGCAACTCCGTGTTGGAGAAACTCCGCGCTGGAGAAACTCCGTGTTCGAAAAACTCCGTGTTGGAGGAACTCTGTGTTGGAGAAACTCCGTGTTGGAGAAACTCCGCGCTGGAGAAACTTCGTGTTGGAGAAACTCCGCGTTGGAGAAACTCCGTGTTGGAGAAATTCCGTGTCGGAGAAACTCCGTATTGGAGAAACTCCGTGTTGGAGAAACTTTATGTTGGAGAAACTCCATGTCGAAGAAACTTCGTATTGGAGAAACTCCGTGTTGGAGAAATTTTATGTTGTAGAAACTCCGTGTTGGAGAAACTCCGTGTTGGAGAAACTCCGTGTTAGAGAAACTCCATGTTGGAGAAAGTCCGTGTTGGAGAATGTCCGTATTGGAGAA
>JARKHS020008155.1:0-18934 GCA_030143305.2 Amblyomma americanum | reverse complement strand
CCATCATGGTGGCTGACTTTCGAAGGGTTTCTGCTTTTTAAGCTGCATTCTCCACACCTGGCCCGCTCATATGTCACTTTCGTTCAGAGATGCTTCGCCCCCTTACCCTTATGCACCGTGAAGAAACCTCGGCGTTTCTCCTATACACGTCACATCCCTGCAAAAAGGGCTCTCTCGAATGCTAGCGCGCAGTTTTCATTTTTGGCGTTAGTGGCAGTGCTTCACCTTCTCACATTTGTGCACTGTAGAGAAGCCACTATGGCAGATGACTGGCATTGCATTTCAGCAGCTGATGTCGTGTGCCCTCACATTCGGCCAACTTGTATGTTTGTAAATGTGCAGTTGTTCAATACGCATATTATACAACCATAATTTGTCGAAAATTTTAAATTTAGTAGCCGGGAAATTGTGTTATCCGGGAACGTATTAACGAGGAGAAATATAGTGCAACTCTACTCGACATTTCGTACAAACCAGGAAATTTTATGGACCGGGAACGCATCAACGAGGTTTTACTGCATTGCGACTTCCACAATTTTCTTGGGCCTTCAGGCATTATAGTGTCCTTACAATGCGTACGAACAATTAAACTCGCATGCTTGATATATGTTGAAGGGCCCTTTAATGAGGTGAGAAACCCAATGCAACTTACACTGCAGTGTCTTGCCACTCTAGTCAAACACATGCAAAGCAGCAGGAGCTTCTGTGCTGCTTCTTGCAAAAAAACATGAAGCATGTCATTACTTTGCTTTTCCTTTCTCTTGCACCCACATTTTCCAGGCATTACGGACAGTGATGCAAGCAGCAACGGAGGACGAATTCAGAATGCTCCTGGATGCTTTCATGGCATGGTGTGAAGAAGAAGGAGACACGAACAATGGCCTTGGAAGATTCAAAGAGTACTTCAAGGGGCACTATGGACAGCGTCGAGAAGTCTGGGCTTCATGCTTTCGGAAAGCGGCCGGGATCAACACCAACATGAGGCTTGAGGCACTCCATAGAGTCCGAAAATATGTGTACCTCGAGGGGAAACAGAATAGGAGGATCGATAATTTGGTTTCCATACTCATTAAGTTGACTCGGGACAAAATTTGACCGTCTCATAAAGCTTGTACGCAACAAGGACGGCAAATTTCAAAAAGAAACAAGAGACCGGCACAAAATTGGACAATTAATCCCTTCAGCACATGTGGCAAGTTCCGGCATCCAACAGTGGCTGGTACGGTCACAGGCCACCCCAACCACAAGCTATGTGGTTACTGCATTGCACAGCGGCACCTGCAATGAGCAGTGTGCATCCACATGCCCGACATGCCACATCTGTGTACACAATGTCACGTGCTCTTGCCCAGACAACACGATGCGAAGAAATTTGTGCAAACACATGCACGCAGTGTTCAAAGGAGGTGCAGAAGACGGCGCCAGGAACACACCATCGCCAAATGAGGTATGTCCAGACAGTGTACAAAAACTCTGCAGTAGACAAAAAGAAAGGCAAACCTTCCAAAAAATCATCCCTAACGTAATGCTACATGCAGAATGCATGCCGACCTTTATTCCTTGTAAGATGAACAAGGTTGTTGCTGTAGCATACGCAATATGAATGTTTGTCATTTAGGCTGGCCCCTAAAAGAAGTGACTTCCCAGGATAAGTTGTTGCCTAATTTCATGTTGGTACGAGACAAATCCATGTTCAGAGAAGACAAAGTGTACAAGAAAATAATTACCACAATACAAATGCTAGTGGAAAACAGTTATATTTTCTTCAGTTCGAAAAACATGATATTCTGCCGTAGCAACAAACTTTTCTTGCTCTACGTGTTCCGCAATTAAACGAGAGCCACAAAATGCACCTCAGAGCTAAACTGGTGAATTGTTAGAGTTTAAATTTTGCACAGAAATGGTATTTGGTCGGCAGAATTGTTTTATACTGCATTTTTTTGGGGTACTTGGCTGAATCAATAAGAAAACGTCAGCTATTCGCATCATCTGCGGCGACGATGAAACAAATCGGGCCATTTTCGCACAGACTGCGCCGGTGGCACCGTTTCCTTTGTCAGACGTGGAGATTCAGCAAAGGAGGCAGGGGAGTGTTTTACGGGAGGTCTGAGGATGCTGTACCGCGAAAGTCTTCAAGCTCAGTGCAGTTTTGGGCAAACTAAGTTTTTTTTGTGGTCATCGATAAAGCAGTTGCTGAAGAGTCTTCAAACTTCCCGCAAAGGACACCGTCCTTCACGTAATCTTCACGGCTGACCAACGAGATGGCGCCACGGGTGCAATTGCTGACAGAGCAGCCAGTTTCGTTTCGTCGTCACCACAGGCAATGAAAATATCAGACTTCATATTTCTTCAGGCGAGTACCTCAATAAGTGTGGCATAAAACAATTGTGCGGACCAAATGCCATTTCTGTGCAAAATTTGAGCTCAAACAATTCAGTGGTTTAGCTGCGAGGAGCATTCTGCGAATTGCACCAAGTCCGTATAAGTACTATCTGGCACATGGCAGGCGGCAATAGCAGTGAGATGCATTACATACCTTTCCCAACATGCTGGACTACAGGTGACAAAATTGCCCATGCCAAGGGGCAAGTGACAAGAAAGACTGAGCAGACAAAAGGCGGGATCAGACATTCCAAGGATACTGGTCGGTCAGCTGGTGGGATATTTGGGGCCGTATGAGTTACCTAATTTGAGTGAACTGCTACAGTTTTACTATAGTGTGATACAACTCATGAAAGTGCCAAATGCCCTCAAAGGAGGCACTGCAACCAATACCATCGAACCATTATCCCCTGATGTTGTTAACCTGACGAGGTGACAGACGAAAGTGGATTAATCATGCCTGAATTGGACTAACCTCAGCTTCATGAAAATAGGTCAATGCCATTGACTGGGGAGCCTCCTTTAAGGGGCATCTGCCACTTCGTTCTCGAGTTTTACCAGACCAACAAAAAGTATGGACACATGGACAGCACCTGGCAGACAGGAAAATCGAAGCAACCATTAAAGGCATACCTACCTTAAAAATGGCCAATAAGGAAAAGAAGTGTTTAACAGTGTGGGAAAAGTAAATTTGTTACTGTACCTATAACATGCTCCAGCTTGTGTTGACACAATGATCACATTGCAATGTCATCTTTTTGCCTTACCTTATCAGGACCCAACTGCACAAGAAGCAGAGGACAGCCTGACGGCGTCACTAACATCGTTAGGCTCACTGAAGGAGAAAGCTACAATGAAGAGCCCAACACGCTGCCTGCAGCTGCTGGACACCATACGTGGACACCTGCAAGATACAGAACCAGATGAAGAAGTCATCACATGGCTTGAGCCACTATTGGAGAAAACTGCAGAGAGGCTGAACATCGCCTCAGCGCACCTGCCGCAGTCAAGCGTACAAGCGAACAAAAAAATTGCCCCACAGCGACGGTTTATATCGACGAAACGCAAACGTGCAAGTGGGCAAGCAAAAATGGCCAAGCCATCACGAGCAGAACAAGAAGACATAGAACAAACACTTATGGCACCAAACAGCGTGTCGCATAAAGGCCCCGACCACACGTACTGCATAAAGCCACGCCCGTAATGATGTACAAAGCTACAGAGCTCTCTGGCAGTGTGTCAAAGGTTGAAATTTCGCCTCTGTTTCTCTTTGACTGTCGGTCCCAGTGTCTCTCTGTAGGCCAACAACTCAAGATAAGGGTCTTCAGTCTTCTTCAGCAGGTGTTTTGTTCCCACTGCTTGCTCTGCTTCCCCATTGGCTTATGGACGTAATGGGCTGCTTGTGATGTGGATAAAGCCAGATTTCTTTGCAAATTTTGCACACTCTGAGTGCAAAAACTAAGGGCCTTTGTCCAAGACCAGTCACATGAATGCCATGATGAGTGGAAAGCTCTTGAAGTGGTTTAGGACATCTGTTGTTGTGGAAACTAAAAGCACTATCTTCGGTACCGAGAGTGGCAGTCCACACAGGTGAAGTACTGCTTGCCACGAAGTTGCAAGAGATCTATCCCCACCATGTTGCAAGCCAGCTTGGGAGCGGATGTTGGCAGGAGCGGCTCAGCATTTTGGTGCAGTGTTTTGGCACAGATTTCACACTTAGAGGCGACTCGACGGAGTTCAGTGGATAATACCAGCCAGCATGCAGACTGCCCAGCTCTGGTCCTGCAGTGCTGATTTTTTTGGTGCCCTTCATGAAGGCGAGCGAGAATTTCCCCTTTCAAGTGCATTCTGAATAGCAGGTAGCCGTTCTTTTCGTACAGACTTGCTCAGTGCTGCCAGAATGATGACAAAAGAGCAGGATCTTTGTGCTTTTCCGGACATTCATGCACACAGAGCCACAGAGGACCCTGGCAAATTTCTTCATTACGTGCTTGATCAAATCGAAGGCAGAATTTTGAAGCCCGATGGCAGCTCCCTGTACGTAGGCACCGACTTCGTCCTAGGTAAGCATTCCTGCTGCCAGGTCACTAGATATGGGCGCCCCGGACAAAAGGCCGGTTGTTCCAAGGCTTCTCCCTGGCATACACTGCATCGTGTAGGTGAAGCACATTAGACGCATGCAGAAGCATTGAATTCATGGTGCAGCAAATCCAAAGAGGCCTTTCCGAGAAGGGCGAGCAAAGGTCAGTTCGACATACTGCCATGGAGCCACGGATATATCCTTCCAAACCGTTCGGCTGCCAATGGTAGTGGCAGCGGTTCCTTTTCGACCTGTGCATAGTGCGTTTTGTGGCTTTGTTAGGGATCTCGAGGCATGGGCACCTGGGTACTCGTATCCATTTTATATTTCTGTTGCAGGACTGAACCCAAGCCACGGGCTGGTGCATCTGCTGACAGTGTTGTAGGGTAGTCTGGGTGATACCTGCCTAAGCACTTCTCGGAACAAAGGAGGTCTTTGACGTTCATGAACGCTACTTCTTGGCAGGCTCCCCAGGTCCACTGTGATGTCTTGTTGAGATCTCGAAGCACTGCTATTTTTTCCAAGAAATTATCGCAGAAACCTTGCCAGATGGTTCACCATTTTCAAAAGTCTGTAGGCCCCAGCTACGCCTTTTGGCAGAGAAAGCGACTTGCAACATTTCTACGGTGAGGATGGATGCACTGCCGGTAGATGACACATCCCAGGAAAGTCACCTCATTAACGTTGAAAACACTGTGTGGTTCAGGGTGAATCCCAAGGAAGCAAGATGCTTCAGCGTCGCGTCAAGATGTCAGTTCTGCTCATCTTGGTCATGGCCGAAAACTATAATATTGCTACAGACGCTGGGAGGACGACGAAGTGGTTGGTAACGAAGACGACGCTGAGGTGCACGCTTGTGTGCTGAGAGTCTACTCCAAGCCATCGGTTCCTTGCGTAGCAGGTTATCTCTGCTCCTTCTACTGCTGCTTCTAGCCGCCACGTATCATTTGGTGGAGGTGCTCTTCTTTGCGCCGCCGTCTGAAGAAAGTTTTAACGCCTGCCGCCATGTCCACGGTTCGCGTCGCCGATGGCAGCCCCGCTGCCGTGATTGGAATGTGCACTGCGAGAGTCAGCATTGCCGGGCGTCATATACCCGTTCTGTTCACCGTCCTGACCCGGTGCCCTCAGTACATAATCCTTGGCCTTGACTTTTTAACCGCCCATTCAGCTCTTATTGACTGTTCCTCAGGCCTTCTTCGATTGGATCTGCCCCTGTGCAATGACGACTCCACCAGCTCACCTCGCCTTCAATCCACCGAGTTTGCTCGTCTCCCGCCACAAACTGCTGTCTACATCCCTCTGTCGCCTTCTCCTCCCGTCCCTGATGGAGACTACGTCGCCTGCCCTATCACCGCTGTGATTCTGAATCGTAATGTCCTCTTTCCCCACACCATTGTCCACATCACCAACAACTGCACCTGCCTCCATGTCCTCAACTTCAGCCTGTCCCCTCAGGTACTTCCGACCGGCATTTCCCTTGCTGATCTGTCCCCACTGACCGATTGCACAGTTTCTGTCCTGGCTCCTGACCCAACGACTGCCGTATCCAATGTCCCTACATCGCAACCCTCCCGTGAGGACTCTATTTCCCGGATGATCGCGGCCGACCTGCCCTCTGCTGATTCTACAGCTCTTCACAGCCTTTTGTCCTCATACAGTGATATTTTTGACTTTGGGGATCGTCCCTTGGGTCAAACCTCTGTTGTCGCCCACCACATTGACACCGGCGAAGCCCGCCCTATTCACGGACGGCCCTATAGGGTCTCCCTCGCAGAGCGCCGTGTTATTCAAGCAGAGGTGGACAGGATGCTGGCCCGCAACATCATCGAGCCTTCGAGTAGTCCTTGAGCGTCCCCTGTCGTGCTTGTTAAAAAGAAAGATCAAACCTGGCGATTCTGCGTCGATTACCGCCATCTGAATGCCGTCACAATGAAAGACGTCTACCCTTTGCCCCGAATTGACGACGCTCTCGACTGCTTGCACGGCGCCAGTTACTTTTCCTCCATCGATCTTCGCTCAGGGTACTGGCAGATCGCTGTCGATGAACGGGATCGGGAGAAAACCGCCTTTGTCACCCCGGACGGCCTGTACCAATTTAAAGTTATGCCTTTCGGCCTGTGCAATGCCCCTGCGACCTTCGAGCGCATGATGGACTCCCTCCTGCGCGGTTTTAAGTGGACGACATGCCTCTGCTACTTAGATGACGTGATTGTTTTTTCGTCCACATTCCAAAGCCACCTGCATCGCCTTTCAGCCATCCTTGCCGTCTTCCGCCGCGCTGGTCTTCAGCTGAACTCGAAGAAATGTACCTTCGGCCGCCGTCAGCTCAAGGTCCTTGGCCACTTGGTCGATTCTGCTGGGATCCAACCCGACCCCGACAAAGTACGCGCCGTGCGTTCATTTCCTACTCCGCGCTCCTCCGGTGATGTGCGCAGCTTTCTCGGCCTATGTTCCTATTTCCGCCGGTTCATCCAGAACTTTGCGGAAATAGCCCGACCTCTTACCACGCTCCTCAAGAAGGACATCCCGTTCTCTTGGGGACCCCCCCAAGCTGACGCCTTCAGAGCCCTTATCAGTGCCCTCACTGCTCCACCTGTGTTGGCGCACTTTGATCCTTCAGCCCCTACGGAACTTCGGACCGATGCGAGCGGCCATGGCATTGGTGCCCTACTTGCTCAGCGGCAAGGCACCAAGCTTCGCGTTATTGCGTACGCCAGCCGTCTCCTTTCTGTGTCAGAGCGCAACTATTCTATCACCGAGCGGGAATGCCTCGCTCTGGTTTGGGCTATTGCAAAATTCCGCCCTTACTTGTTTGGGCACCCTTTCTCTGTTATCACGGATCACCACGCCTTATGTTGGCTTTCTTCGCTCAAAGACCCTACTGGCCGGCTGGGGCGCTGGGCTCTTCGCCTTCAAGAGTACACATTTTGTGTCGTCCACAAGTCCGGCCGCTTGCACCAGGACGCGGATTGCTTGTCCCATTACCCTGTCGATCCGCCTTCCTCCAACGAATGCGAAGCTGACGCCTGCGTCTTATCCATCTCGGCCTTCCGCAACATTGCGCAAGAACAGCGCTTGGATTCGTCGCTACGTTCCCTCATCGACCGCCTCACTGCCAACCGCTGTGATGCGTCCCTCGCCCCGTTTGTGCTCCATGAGAACATCCTCTACCGGCGCAATATGCGGCCTGACGGCGCTGACCTCTTGCTCGTGGTCCCTCAACACCTGCGCAGCAGCGTCCTTGAACAGCTTCATAACGTTCCCACGGCCGGTCATCTCGGAGTCTCCCGCACCTACGACAGCGTGCGCCGGCGCTTCTTTTGGCCCGGTCTATACCGTTCTGTCCGCCGTTATGTGGCCGCTTGCGAACTGTGCCAACGGCGGAAGACGCCCTCGGTTCTCCCTCCCGGGCACCTTCAGCCGATTCCCAGCCCTGTAGACCAGTTTTCCCGTGTCGGCCTCGACCTGCTCGGCCCTTTTCCGGTGTCTGCTATGGGAAACAAATGGATCGCGGTCGCGACGGACTACTCCACGTGCTACGCTATTACTCGAGCGATCCCAACCAGCTGCGCAACTGATGTCGCTGACTTTCTCCTGCACGACGTCATACTCCACCACGGTGCTCCCCGTCACCTGCTCACCGATCGCGGTCGCTGCTTTCTTTCCAAAGTGGTCGCCATCTCCTCCGCTCCTGCTCCGTCCGTCATCAATTCACCACGGCCTACCATCCGCAGACGAACGGCCTCACTGAACGTCTGAACCGTACCCTCACCTACATGATTTCCATGTACGTCTCCGACCATCACCGCGACTGGGATATTAGCCTCCCATTTGTTACATTCGCCTACAATTCTACGCGTCACGATACAGCCGGTTTCTCCCCTTTTTATCTTCTCTTTGGCCGCGATCCTTTGCTGCCCTTCGACAGTGTACTGCCCGCCACCGCCTCCACGAGTCCTTACGCTCGGGACGCCATCGCTCGCGCCGACGCTGCCCGTCTTGTCGCCCGCCAGAGGCTGTCGGCCTCCCAAGTCAATCAGAAACGACGTCATGCCTGTCGCCGTCGTGAAGTCACCTACTCTCCTGGCTCCCTTGTGTTACTCTGGATCCCTTCCCGCCGTGTGGGCCTTTGTGAAAAACTGCTCCCCCGATATACAGGCCCTTATCGGGTCGTACGTCCGGTGACCGCGGTGACGTACGAGATCACCCCGCTACATCCGCCATCTCCGGCCGCTGCACCCCGCACCGACATCGTCCATGTGTCCCGCCTCAAACCTTACAACTCACCGTCTAGCTGGCCTGTGTAGTGCGCACCGGTACGGTGCTTTTGCCGCGAGGGGGGTCATGCTACGGACGCTGGGAGGACGACGAAGTGGTTGGTAACGAAGACGACGCTGAGGTGCGCGCTTGTGTGCTGAGAGTCTACTCCAAGCCATCGGTTCCTTGCGTAGCAGGTTACCTCTGCTCCTTCTACTGCTGCTTCTAGCCGCCACGTATCAATATCATCCTTGTGACTGACCACTCCAATTAATCCGCTGAGAGTTTCGGACAAGATTTTGAAAGTATTTCAGCGCTGACATGGTGCCAAAGAGAAGTCTTGTGAAACAGAACTGCCTTATCGGTGTGCTAAAAGCGGTCAGCGCTTGGTATGCCGGAGAAAGAGGAATTTGGCAGAATGGACACTTGAGCCCCTTGTATACCTTCGCAACCAATCGAAATCCGCTGATGCCAACTTCCACGAGCCCGATGTTCTGAGCAGCGGCTAGTTGATTGAGAGCACCAAGATGCGAGTGAGTGCACCAAGACAGCACCAAGGTTTCTTACTCAAGTGCTGAGATGTCCTTAGACAAACTTTCTGCGGATGCAAGCGTAGTGTTTCTTATTCTTGCACGTTGACCATTTCTCGAATTTAGCCACACATGAAGGCCAAGGATGAGGCGTTCCCCCGCAGTAGCTGCAAGATTAGCTGCTCGTTTTCACGAAGATGGCTGGTCATGTGCAACTTTTCTGTTTCTGGTGTTTTGTGCGAGTGACAGCATCCAGAGCAGCGCCGTCTGTCTTGATGAATGGGCTCCCCGCAACTTAAAGCAACTATTGTTGATGATGCACTTAGTCCTTCTGTCGAGTCTTGGAGAGTGCTTTGACGAGGGTAAGGCCAGTATCTAGCTGGAATGCTCCCAAAAGTCTTTTGTCACGGAGACCGAAAATGAAACGGCCAGGTTTAATCGATCCCGCAGTTCACCATAATCGCAACAGACTGGCATGTTGTAGAGCAGAATGATGAATTCGTCGACTGACTCTGTGGGCTCCTGTTCACACAAGTTGAAGCATGCTGATTCGTCAACTTCATTCTTTCAACGAAGTGTCAGTCAAACTTTCCCTTGACAAGGTGATAGTTCTTCGCGTCTTCAGTGGAGAGTGAACATGTTGAACATCTATCTGGCTTGGCGGCCCATCACGCAGAGTAATGTTTGCGCCTGCGTCCCTGGTCTTGCCTGTTGAGACCGGATGCGTGGCGGTAATCGTCAAAGTCCAGCATCCAGGCTGATCATTCCGATGACCGGTCGAATGTGATCGCTGTGGGCGGCTTCAGTGCAAAGCTCGATGAACTGGCAGTTGCTGCCTTAGCCATCACGGTGGCTTCGGACCACTGAGGATGACAAGAATCTCTTCAGAGACAACAGCTTCCCGCTACTCACATGTCGTGAGTTGGGAGCAAGTGCGGAGAAAGATGACTCTCCAGATGACTGGCAGGGAACAGAAAAACATTCTTTAGAGGCACAGGAAAGTGTACGCTTGCCCTTTGACCTGCGCCGGGAGAGGAGGGCACGCTCTCCGTTCAAATTAGAAGGCACTTGGCTGTGGGGTTAGACGACACTATACCACACTACTAGCGCTCCAGATATTGCACCCCACATCAGACCTCAAGCACCAGCAGCAACATTGGACTCGCTTAGAAAGTGGGTGAAACCTCCAGCAGTGCAGCGCCACAAAATGGAACGAGTCCATTGAAAGGTGATGCTACACCTTGTGCCGTGTCTCTGAACATAGACCGTGCGAACTTTCATTTCATTCCTTTGATCCCTGTTTTTCTGCGCATATTGGTGGTTAGAGTTCATTCCATGTTTACTGTTCTCATGTCAACTTATGTGCTACTTTAGAAGTGTGTTGTGCTCATTCATCATGTAGGCACATTGCAAATTGTGCATTAAATTAAAGTCTGTAAACTGAATGCAATGTGACTCGGGTTATTTCTTCTACACTATGCAATTACATGCGAGCACGACGACTGTATGAAATGAACAGATCGATTCTGGTGGTGATCAACAATGTGCGAGGGGCAGCAAGCAAGGATGTCAGAACAAAGTTCACTGCTCAAAGGAAGTTCGGAAGCCTGCCACGAGATTAGCTGCGAGCCTCAGCTTACAGTCGGCCCTTGGTCTCAGCAGAAAAACAGCAATCCTAGTGACTTACGAGGGTTGACACGTCAAGTGAATTGGAGCAGTAGTTTGAGCATTTCACACCAAGAGTCAACTCTGTCATTCATTTTGAGAATGGCAGCCCTATTCTGATGAAGTGGTAGACTGAGAAGGACAGCTCAAGGGTACAGTACGCTATGCAGTAAGAAATTTCAAAGAGATAACTACAGGTCTGAGGGAAAACTACATCGAGAAGAAGCAACAATGACAGTTTTTCACCATGTCGCGTCTTGAGATGTTAACAAGCAGGTGATCCGAAGTTACTGCTCAGTAAGATTGTATGGTGCCAAAATGGTTGTGCTTTCTGATCCATCATAGAGCAAGGTGTGGTATCCACGACAGAACAACTGGTGGGGAGTGTTGCCACTGGGTGCAATTAAAAAAAGACCCAGAACTGAAGCTAAAAGCGGCCAAACATAGCCACGCTTAAAGCGTGACGCTGTTTCGAGTGGAAGCCGTAGACTGAACTTGATTCATGGAATCTCTATTAGCGAGTGCAGCTTCATTTTTGTTGCACGTCTGATTTTTGTCAAGTTCATATAGGAGGGCATGCACTATCAGCATTAGAAAATGTAACAAAATTTTCAGTGCGCCTTGCTCAAGGTGTGAAGAGGGGCTTTTGCCACAAGCGTCTCTGTGCGATGCCACTGCATGCCATAAACTCAAACACAATATGTGATCAAGTGCACGCTAATTCTTTACAGTTGCTTCATTTACGACTCCAGCCCGATGAAGGATCCCCCACAAGAAAGGCAAAAGCAGTTTCAGTATGCCTTCATGGCTCTTCGTGCTTTCTATGTGACCGGGATATATGGCAAGCAGCCACTGAGGTGCAGACGAGGCATTTGGAAGCCGCTGTATGAGTTTTATCACCATTTGCTTTAGGAACTGGAAGCAGCACTCTCTCAAGGCACTTTGGTGTAGTGAAATGTTGTCTCTGAAGATGTAACCTCCTTTGGAGTCTCGTTTCAGGCACGTGTAGGATCCCGAGCTACACTAGACACGCGTAGGGATGCCTTGATGCACACCATTCCCACTGGCAAGGAGTGTACGGTTAAAAAAAAAGGGGGGGGGGGTCAGTAAATGCGCCGAAATGAGGTTCAAAGTAGCCAGGGAGCCAGCCTGAAATTTTCATTGCCATACAGGGTCATAAAAAGTAGCCAATTTGGAGTAAAGTAGCAACCACCACCAACCCTGCTAATAGGTCAAACACAGTGGAAAGAAAGGAGGACGTGATACCTGTATGTTCTCTGCACAAAGGTGTTGCAGGTGCATGCAGCAAAAGGAGGCTGCAGTCTGAACAATCAAATGCTAGAAGTACAAACAGCATATCACCTAGAAAATGCTTGAAAAGCTCAGTCAACATGTCTGTGGGAGGTACACAGCAGTGGTATGGCTTGCAATGTTGCATTCAATGAGAGCAGACTTTGAATGATCTCCAGTACAAATGCTGGTTTCTAGGGGTTTAGCATCTATCCCAAAGCGACTGAGGCTATGAGGGACGCCATAGTGAAAGGCTCCAGAAGTTTCTTTAACGGGTTCCTTAAAGTGCACTGACATAGCACAGTACACGGGCCTCTAGAATTTCGCCGCCATTGAAATTTAACCACCACAGCCAGGATCGAACCCGTGTCTTTCAGGTCAGCAGCCAAGCGCCATAACCAATTAGTCACTGCGGCGGCTCCCAGTACAAATGCATATCCCCTATTAAACACAAGTCTGATGTGCACAGTGATGAAGAATGAAAGGCTAAATATCTTGAGTGAACAGAATAGGAGCACAGCCTCTTTAGTAATCCATGGTTAATCAGCGCAAATTAGACTACGACAGCGGAGAAGACAACAACATGGCAAAAGCACTGAAATTTGAGAACATCTCTGCTCTTTTCCAACACAACTAATTCACGCGCGAGTTAAAAGGTGCACTGAAAAGGAATCAAGGAAACAAGTCGTCTTTTTGCCGCTCGATCTACACACACTCCGAGCATTCTTAGAAACCTCGAATTATTGTCCTGTGCAGCCGATTTCCCTACTTTAAATCAGATTAAACGTCCCGCCTCCTGCCTTTTTTTTTAACTTGATGCTGAAGGTAGGAGGAGTCAACCAACGCATGGAGGGCCTTTCAGCCTGTCCCGTGGCAGCTTGCCGCTCTGCCATCGGCGGAGTGATACGTAAATCAAAGAGTTCTATTGAACATATACAGCTCGCCTAAACAAAGAAGGTGAGGATCAGAGCCCTGCTAAGCAAGGCTCTCACAACTAGCGGAAACCGGCCACTCGTGGTAGTGGGGAATTTCAATGCGCATCATCAGGCCTGGGGGTACTCTAATCAGTGCTCAAAAGGTAGACAATTATGAGAGGACATGCATGACCAGAAGTTTTCGTTACACACTGACCCCGAGAGCCCCACGTGAGTGGGCAACAGTGTTAGTGTGGATGCGTCCCCGGATCTCACCCTCTGAAAAAGCGTGCATGGCCTCAAATGGCACAATTCGTAGTTAAATTTTGGGAGCGACCACTATATACTGGTATCCATCCTCAACGAAGGCCTTAAAACACGCAGGGCATGCACGCCGGCCACCGTCGAATGGGACCAGTTTAGAGCAATCAGATATCCAACCAGGAAGGGAAGCACTTTTGCGACATCTGGAGATGGGAAATGGGAAAACAGCTAAAATCGAGCGTCATGGAAGCTACCAAAACCTTAGAAGGGGAGGACGACCCCGAGATTGCCGAAAGCCACCTCCTGCATATGTGGGAGGCTAAGCAAAGCATGGAAACACATCTGAAGCAGCAGAAATGGAACCGCACCCTCCGGAGAAGGTTGGCGCGACACAATAAGGAAATTGAGGATTACTCTTAAATTATGTGAACAAAATTGGGGCAGCAAATGTGACTAGATGGAGGGAGCGATGACCCTCTCTAAAACGTGGGGTATCCTCTGCCATTTGCTTGGCCCGGAAAAGTCGAAAACCCAATCGGAAGTCACACTCTCCAAAGCTCGACGCTCATTTGATGGCAGCGATGACGATTTAATGCAGAAACTAATAGAACCCTATGTGGGTGAGACCCAACAAACTCCTCTTCAGACTATGATGGTGCGCCCAATGAGGCGCTTGATGCCCCCTTCACGGAAGCGGAAGTTAGAGCGTAATTAGGTAGACTCCGCACAAAGTTTGCCCTGGGTCCCGATGGGATTACAAATACTCTGATGATACCTCGACAGGTTACCTCGATAGGTTACCTAATGGAATTCATGCAAGAATGCTGGGAAAAGGGCGAGCTTCCACAGCAATGGAAATCGGCAAATGTCATCTAAATACTTAAGCTGGGCAAGCCTCCGCAGCTAGGGAATCTCAGGCCCATATCACTTAGCTCGTGCGTAGGAAAGCTAATAGAACAAGTCATCCAGACGAGATTAATCGGATACCTGGAAAAGCAAGACCTCCTGCCGCACATAATGATCGGGTTCCGCCCTCATCTGTGCACGCAGGATATCATGCTGCAAATTAAGCATGACATCGTCGACTCGCGGTCAAAGGATGCGAAGGTGATCCCAGGGCTAGACTTGATGAAAGCCTTTGACAACATAAGGCAAGAGTCTGTGCTCAAACGTCTCGGTAATCTAAATGTTGGCACTAAAACTTTCAACTATGTGTGAAATTTCCTTTCCAGTAAGATGCCCTGCGTAAAATTCCAGTCTACTGAATCTTCCACTATTGGGCTGGGCAACAAGGGCACCCCCCAGGGATCGGTGTTGCCCCCTACTCTTTAACGCAACCCGGTTGTGTGCGCGCTACCCGGGCAGTTGGAGCGAATAAAGGAACGAGCAAAAGGCGGGTATTAAAAGAAAAGAATTTAATGAGCTGGTACAAGCTTTGAAATCTAAGGTTCGACGAAATCTCGTCTGGTCGGGTGAATACATTGGCGAAAATAATGAAGCGCCGACCAAAAGGTGTCAAGATGGAAGGACGTTTCGACTTCCACACGGAAGTCTTGTTCACTGATGGAAAAATTTCGCACACAAAGCTTAAGTACGTTGTGCTAATCGTCGCAGGCATCTAGCGTACGAGGGCGGGAGATTGCCGATATGTTACGGTTGAGCGTCTGATCTGTTGTCTGGATAAACAGAGACTCCAGATATTGGCGTGACATCCAGTTTTTCTCACGGCCGATAATTGCCGCTTCTTTCCAAGCGATATCATGCTTCGTGTTTTCAACGTGTTCAGCCAGTTCGTTGGAACAAGCCTTCTTTTTCTTGACATCATTCTTGTGCTCATTCAGCCGTCTTTCAAAGTTTCCGCTTTCACCTATGTAGGAGTGATCGCAGTCTGAGCAGGGGATTTTATAAATTACTCCGGGAAACTTTTCCTTTTTTAGCTTGTCCTTTACGGACACCAACTCGTGACGAAGCTTGCACGCAGGCACGTGAGCTATATGCGCATCGTAGGTGCGAAAAATGCGGGCCAATGACTCGCTCACGCCTGGCACATAGGGTATTGCAGCTCAGGCACGGCAAGGTAGGCGAACGGGCTGAGCTGGTCTCGTTGTCTGCTGTATTACAGCGTTCACGAAGTGCTGTGGGTAGCCACAATTGTTGAGCTCGCGTCGCACTTGGCGTATGTCAGAGGCTTTTTCTTCGGGTTTCGAGCATATTCTTTCCGCACGACGGACGAGGGTAGAAACGACGGAGCGCTTATGGCACGTAGGATGGACTGAATTAAAGTGAAGGTATTGGCCTGTGTGCGTGTCCTTTCGGTACACCTTGAATGATAGGCGGTCATCACGTCGCTCCACCATGACGTCCAGAAAAGGAAGACGGCCAGAAATCTCCTCCTCGACGGTAAACTGGACGGAATCTTCCATGCTGTTCAAATGGTTCGTGAAAGCAGCCAAGGCATTCTTTTTGATTATGCAAAAGCAGTCATCAATGTACCGCAGGAAGACCTTCGGGCGCGGCTTCGTTTGTAAGAACAGGTGAAAATGCTTATGTCTCGCCAGTGCCGAGTTCATTCACAATTTAAACTCAATATTGCCGCAAATCTTCGTACTGAATGTTTGTTCTTTCATGAAAGCTGCTGGCACACAAATTTATCTCAGTTGATCGCACCGAGGCGGAGCCTTTTCTGCGTTGTTCCAGACTTATGGTAACTTTGCACGCCGTATCTCAGAAGTTCGCTATCAGCTTTAAATTGGGCACGGCCGAGAACAGTGGGCACTCTTTTCGGCGACCGCCGAGCATACTTGTTGCTTTCGTCGCCGCCAAGTAATTCGATCAGTTTATTGTGGGCACAAGTCAGCCGAAAGAGTTCCGTTCAGAAGCTATTTTCGCTATCTTTCCGACCCGCTGGACTGCCGTCATCACAACGTGACATCTGTTGGACCAGTCCATTTGGGAGCAGGGAACCAATTGGGTAGTCCAGTTGGAACAGGTAAAAACAATTGAGCTGACCAGTTGGAATATAAGTCCAATTGGAAAGTTCAGTTGGACCCAACTGGAAGTACACAATCAAGTGGATGGTCCACTCGGAACTAAAGAAACCAATTGGGCTGTCCAGTTGGATTCGTCAGTCCAACTGGCTGACCATCATCATCATCATCATCATCAGCCTTACTACACCCACTGCAGGGCAAAGGCCTCTCCCAAGTCTCTCCAATTAACCCTATCCTTTGCCAGCTGCATCCACCCTTTGCCTGCAAACTTCTTAATCTCATCCGCCCACCTAACCTTCTGCCGCCCCCTGCTACGCTTACTTTCTCTTGGAATCCACTCCGTTACCCTTAAGGACCAGCGGTTAATTATCTTGCCTTCGCATTACATGCCCTGCCCAAGCCCATTTCTTTCTCTTGATTTCGACTAGGATGTCATTAACCCGTGTTTGTTCCCTCACCCACTCTGCCCGCTTCCGATCTCTTAACGTTACACCTATCATTTTTCTTTCCATGGCTCGCTGCGTTGTCCTTAACTTAAGCTGAACTCTTTTCGTTAGCCTCCACGTTTCTGCCCCGTAGGTGAGTACCGGTAAGATTATGCTGTTGTACACTTTCCTCTTGAGGGAAATTGGTAAACTGCCACTCATGATCTGCGAGAATTTGCCATCTGCGCTCCACCCCATTCTTATCCTTCTAGTTATCTCCCTCTCAGGATCCGGATCAGCTGTCACTACCTGCCCTAAGTAGACGTATTCCGGCACAATTTCTAGGCTCTCGCTGCCAATTGTGAACTGTTGTTCCCTTGCTAGGCTGTTGAACATTGCCTTGGTTTTCTGCATGTTAATTTTTAGACCCATCGATCTGCTCTGCCTGTCTAACTCATTGATCATGATTTGCAGTTCACCTCCTGAGTGACTCAGCAAGGCAATGTCATCAGCAAATCGCAGATTATTTAGGTATTCTCCATTTATTCTTATTCCCAACTGTTCCCAATTCAGGCCTCAAATACCTCCTGTAAACATGCGGTGAACAGCATTGGCGAGATCGTGTCTCCTTGCCTGACGCCCTTCCTTATTGGAATTTTATTGCTGACTTTATGGAGGACTATAGTAGCTGTGCAGTTGCTATATATATCTTCCAGTATTTTGACATAAGGCTCTTCTACCCCCTGATTACGCAATGCCTGTATGACTGCTGAGGTTTCCACTGAGTCGAATGCTTTCTCGTAATCAATGAAAGCTATATATAGAGGTTGGTTATATTCTGCGCATTTCTCTATCACCTGATTTATAGTGTGAATATGATCTATTGTGGAATATCCTTTACGAAAGCCTGCCTGATCATTTGGTTGATTAAAGTCTAACGTTGCCCTGACTCTATTAGCGATTACCTTAGTAAATACTTTGTAGGCAACGGATAGTAAGCTGATCGGCCTGTAATTTTTCAAGTCCTTGGCGTCTCCCTTCTTATGAATTAAGATAATGTTTGCATTCTTCCATGCTTCTGGTACAGTCGAGGTCATAAGGCATTAATTGCGTATACAGGGTGGCTAGTTTTTCTAGCACGATGTCCCCTCCATCCTTCAACAGATCTGTTGTTACCTGATCCTCCCCAGCTGCTTTTCCCCTTCATTGCTTCTAAGGCTTTCTTTACTTCATCTTTCGTTACTGGCGGGATGACGCATTGCTGTGCACTGCTGTCTTTCTCATTAACGCTCTGATTACATTGGCTACTGTACAGGTCTGTGTAGAACTCTTCGGCTACGTTAACTATCTTATCCATATTGCTAATGACATTGCCCTGCTTGTCTCTTAATGCATACATCTGGTTTTTACCTATGCCTAGTTTCCTCTTCACTCTTTTTAGGCTACGTCCGTTCTTTATAGCATGCTCGATTCTCTCCATATTAAACTTCCTTATGTCGGCTACCTTGCGCTTATTTATTAACTTTGATAGCTCCGTTAGTTCTATTCTATCGGTAGGGTCCAGTTGGCTGACCAGTTGGCTCCCAATGGGTCCAATGGGTCCCATTGGCTGACCATTTGGGTCTAATGGGTCCCATTGGAAACTTCAATTGGACCCAATGGTTTTTTTGACTGGGTGGGCCATTCTCAGGTATATGATTAATCCAGCCAAATCCAAGAGGGAGACCAGGCTAAATCAATACCCTATTCTCAAAAGTGCCGCCGAATTGATATCCATTGTCGGGATTGTGAAGCTGTAGAAACAGGCTGTTTGCCCCAATTTGAAAAAAAAAAAACTATATATAATAGCGAGGAACAAAAACAAGATGCCCCGTGAGATATCATTGAAGCAGTCGACATAGTATCATCAAATGACAACTGCATTAGCAAAAATTAAGCCTTGTAGCTGTTTCTCTAGCAGAAAAAGAACGCCTATCTGACACGAAATTCGAGGCATTATAATAGCTGTGCAACCCTGTCACCAAGAAGCGTTTCGGTGCAGGTGGGCTGGAAACGCTGATTGGTCGATGGGATGCGCTTCTCCGTGACGTTTTTCTGCTTCTCCCTCGTTCTCAACCGGACGTGGGTTCGCCGCGCC
>JARKHS020008154.1:0-26268 GCA_030143305.2 Amblyomma americanum | reverse complement strand
AGATTCTCCAACGTAGAGTGTCTCAAACACGGAGTTTCTCTAGCACGGAGTTTCTCCAACAGGGATTTTCTCCAACACGGAGTTTCTCTAACGTGGTGTTTCTCCAACACGGAGTTTCTCCAACACAGAGTTTCTCCAACACGGAGTTTCTCCAACACGGAGTTTCTCCAGCGCGGAGTTTCTCCAGCGCAGAGTTTCTCCAACACGGAGTTGCTACAGCACGGAGTTTCTCCAACAAGGATTTTCTCCAACACGGAGTTTCTCCAGCACGAAGTTTCTCCATTACGGAGTTTCTCTAGCAATAAGTTTCTCCAACACAGAGTTTCTCCAACAAGGAGTTTCTCCAGCACAGAGTTTCTCCAACAAGGAATTTCTCCGACACAGAGTTTCTCCAACACGGAGTTTCTCCAACACGGAGTTTCTCCGACACGGAGTTTCTCTGACACAGTTTCTACAACACGGAGTTTCTCCAACACGGAGTTTCTAAAACACGGAGTTTCTCCAACACGGAGTTTCTCCAACACGGAGTTTCTCCGACACGGAGTTTCTCCAACACGGAGTTTCTTCAACACGGAGTTTCTACAACATGGAGTTTCTCCATCACGGAGTTTCTACAACATAAAGTTTCTCCAACACGGAGTTTCTCCAACACGGAGTTTCTCCAACACGGACATTCTCCAACACGGACTTTCTCCAACATGGAGTTTCTCTAACACGGAGTTTCTCCAACACGGAGTTTCTCCAACACGGAGTTTCTACAACATAAAATTTCTCCAACACGGAGTTTCTCCAATACGAAGTTTCTTCGACATGGAGTTTCTCCAACATAAAGTTTCTCCAACACGGAGTTTCTCCAATACGGAGTTTCTCCGACACGGAATTTCTCCAACACGGAGTTTCTCCAACGCGGAGTTTCTCCAACACAAAGTTTCTCCAGCGCGGAGTTTCTCCAACACGGAGTTTCTCCAACACAGAGTTCCTCCAACACGGAGTTTTTCGAACACGGAGTTTCTCCAGCGCGGAGTTTCTCCAACACGGAGTTGCTATAGCACGGAGTTTCTCCAACAAGGATTTTCTCCAACACGAAGTTTCTCCAACACGGAGTTTCTCCAACACGGAGTTTCTCCAACACGGAGTTTCTCCAACACGGAGTTTCTCCGACACGGAGTTTCTCCGACACGGAGTTTCTCCAACATGGAGTTTCTCCAACACGGCGTTTCCCCAACACGAAGTTTCCCCAGCACGGAGTTTCTCCGACACAGAGTTTCTCCAACAAGGAGTTTCTCAAACAAGGTTTTTTCCAACAAGGAGATTCTCCGACACGGAGTTTCTCCGAAACGGAGTTTCACCAACATGGAGTTTCTCCAACACGGCGTTTCCCCAACACGAAGTTTCCCCAGCACGGAGTTTCTCCAACACGGAGTTTCTCCAACACGGAGTTTCTCCGACACAGACTTTCTCCGACACAGATTTTCTCCGACACAGAGTTTCTCCAGCACGAAGTTTCTCCAACACGGAGTTTATCTAACAATAAGTTTCTCCAACACGGAGTTTCTACAACAAGGAGTTTCGCCAACACGAAGTATCTACAACACGGAGTTTCTGCGACACGGAGTTTCTCCGACACGGACTTTCTCCGATACGAAGTTTCTCCAACACGGAGCTTCTCCAACACAGAGTTTCTCCAACACGGAGTTTCTCACACACGGAGTTTCTCCAACACGGAGTTTCTGCAACACGGAGTTTCTCCAACACGAAGTCTCTCCTGCGCGGAGATTCTCCAGCGCGTAGTTTCCCCAGCGCGGATTTTCTGCAGCATGGAGTTTCTCCAACATGGAGTTTCTCCAACATGGATTATCTCCAACACGGAGTTTCTACAACACGGAGTTTCTACAACACGGAGTTTCTTCAACAGGGAGTTTCTCCAACATAAAGTTTCTCCAACACGGAGTTTCTCCAATGCGGAGTTTCTCCGACACGGAGTTTCTCCAACACGGAGTTTCTCCAACACGGAGTTTCTCCAACGCGGAGTTTCTCCAACACGGAGTTTCTCCAGCGCGGTGTTTCTCCAACACGGAGTTGCTATAGCACGGAGTTTCTCCAACAAGGATTTTCTCCAACACGAAGTTTCTCCAACACGGAGTTTCTCCAACACGGAGTTTCTCCAACACGGAGTTTCTCATACACGGAGTTTCTCCAACACGGAGTTTCTCCGACACGGAGTTTCTCCGACACGGAGTTTCTCCAACATGGAGTGTCTCCAACACGGCGTTACCCCGACACGAAGTTTCCCCAGCACGGAGTTTCTCCAACACGGAGTTTCTCCTACACGGAGTTTCTCCAACAAGGACTTTCTCCAACACGGAGTTTCTCCGACACTGAGTTTCTCCGACACAGAGTTTCTCCAACACGGAGTTTCTCCAACACGGAGTTTCTCCGACACGGATTTTCTCTGACACAGTTTCTACAACACGGAGTTTCTCCAACACGGAGTTTCTAAAACACGGAGTTTCTCCAACACGGAGTTTCTCCAACACGGAGTTTCTCCGACACGGAGTTTCTCCAACACGGAGTTTCTTCAACACGGAGTTTCTACAACATGGAGTTTCTCCATCACGGAGTTTCTACAACATAAAGTTTCTCCAACACGGAGTTTCTCCAACACGGACATTCTTCAACACGGACTTTCTCCAACATGGAGTTTCTCTAACACGGAGTTTCTCCAACACGGAGTTTTTTCAACACGAAGTTTCTCCAACACGGAGTTTCTCCAACACGGAGTTTCTCCAACACGGAGTTTCTCCGACACGGAGTTTCTCCGCCACGGAGTTTATCCAACATGGAGTTTCTCCAACACGTCGTTTCCCCAACACGTAGTTTCCCAGCACGGAGTTTCTCCAACATGGAGTTTCTCCAACAAGGAGTTTCTCAAACAAGGTTTTTCCAACAAGGAGATTCTCCAACGTAGAGTGTCTCAAACACGGAGTTTCTCTAGCACGGAGTTTCTCCAACAGGGATTTTCTCCAACACGGAGTTTCTCTAACGTGGTGTTTCTCCAACACGGAGTTTCTCCAACACAGAGTTTCTCCAACACGGAGTTTCTCCAACACGGAGTTTCTCCAGCGCGGAGTTTCTCCAGCGCAGAGTTTCTCCAACACGGAGTTGCTATAGCACGGAGTTTCTCCAACAAGGATTTTCTCCAACACGGAGTTTCTCCAGCACGAAGTTTCTCCATTACGGAGTTTCTCTAGCAATAAGTTTCTCCAACACAGAGTTTCTCCAACAAGGAGTTTCTCCAGCACAGAGTTTCTCCAACAAGGAATTTCTCCGACACAGAGTTTCTCCAACACGGAGTTTCTCCAACACGGAGTTTCTCCGACACGGAGTTTCTCTGACACAGTTTCTACAACACGGAGTTTCTCCAACACGGAGTTTCTAAAACACGGAGTTTCTCCAACACGGAGTTTCTCCAACACGGAGTTTCTCCGACACGGAGTTTCTCCAACACGGAGTTTCTTCAACACGGAGTTTCTACAACATGGAGTTTCTCCATCACGGAGTTTCTACAACATAAAGTTTCTCCAACACGGAGTTTCTCCAACACGGAGTTTCTCCAACACGGACATTCTCCAACACGGACTTTCTCCAACATGGAGTTTCTCTAACACGGAGTTTCTCCAACACGGAGTTTCTCCAACACGGAGTTTCTACAACATAAAATTTCTCCAACACGGAGTTTCTCCAATACGAAGTTTCTTCGACATGGAGTTTCTCCAACATAAAGTTTCTCCAACACGGAGTTTCTCCAATACGGAGTTTCTCCGACACGGAATTTCTCCAACACGGAGTTTCTCCAACGCGGAGTTTCTCCAACACAAAGTTTCTCCAGCGCGGAGTTTCTCCAACACGGAGTTTCTCCGACACAGAGTTCCTCCAACACGGAGTTTTTCGAACACGGAGTTTCTCCAGCGCGGAGTTTCTCCAACACGGAGTTGCTATAGCACGGAGTTTCTCCAACAAGGATTTTCTCCAACACGAAGTTTCTCCAACACGGAGTTTCTCCAACACGGAGTTTCTCCAACACGGAGTTTCTCCAACACGGAGTTTCTCCGACACGGAGTTTCTCCGACACGGAGTTTCTCCAACATGGAGTTTCTCCAACACGGCGTTTCCCCAACACGAAGTTTCCCCAGCACGGAGTTTCTCCGACACAGAGTTTCTCCAACAAGGAGTTTCTCAAACAAGGTTTTTTCCAACAAGGAGATTCTCCGACACGGAGTTTCTCCGACACGGAGTTTCTCCAACATGGAGTTTCTCCAACACGGCGTTTCCCCAACACGAAGTTTCCCCAGCACGGAGTTTCTCCAACACGGAGTTTCTCCAACACGGAGTTTCTCCGACACAGACTTTCTCCGACACAGATTTTCTCCGACACAGAGTTTCTCCAGCACGAAGTTTCTCCAACACGGAGTTTATCTAACAATAAGTTTCTCCAACACGGAGTTTCTACAACAAGGAGTTTCGCCAACACGAAGTATCTACAACACGGAGTTTCTGCGACACGGAGTTTCTCCGACACGGACTTTCTCCGATACGAAGTTTCTCCAACACGGAGCTTCTCCAACACAGAGTTTCTCCAACACGGAGTTTCTCACACACGGAGTTTCTCCAACACGGAGTTTCTGCACCACGGAGTTTCTCCAACACGAAGTCTCTCCTGCGCGGAGATTCTCCAGCGCGTAGTTTCCCCAGCGCGGATTTTCTGCAGCATGGAGTTTCTCCAACATGGAGTTTCTCCAACATGGATTATCTCCAACACGGAGTTTCTACAACACGGAGTTTCTACAACACGGAGTTTCTTCAACAGGGAGTTTCTCCAACATAAAGTTTCTCCAACACGGAGTTTCTCCAATGCGGAGTTTCTCCGACACGGAGTTTCTCCAACACGGAGTTTCTCCAACACGGAGTTTCTCCAACGCGGAGTTTCTCCAACACGGAGTTTCTCCAGCGCGGTGTTTCTCCAACACGGAGTTGCTATAGCACGGAGTTTCTCCAACAAGGATTTTCTCCAACACGAAGTTTCTCCAACACGGAGTTTCTCCAACACGGAGTTTCTCCAACACGGAGTTTCTCATACACGGAGTTTCTCCAACACGGAGTTTCTCCGACACGGAGTTTCTCCGACACGGAGTTTCTCCAACATGGAGTGTCTCCAACACGGCGTTACCCCGACACGAAGTTTCCCCAGCACGGAGTTTCTCCAACACGGAGTTTCTCCTACACGGAGTTTCTCCAACAAGGACTTTCTCCAACACGGAGTTTCTCCGACACTGAGTTTCTCCGACACAGAGTTTCTCCAACACGGAGTTTCTCCAACACGGAGTTTCTCCGACACGGATTTTCTCTGACACAGTTTCTACAACACGGAGTTTCTCCAACACGGAGTTTCTAAAACACGGAGTTTCTCCAACACGGAGTTTCTCCAACACGGAGTTTCTCCGACACGGAGTTTCTCCAACACGGAGTTTCTTCAACACGGAGTTTCTACAACATGGAGTTTCTCCATCACGGAGTTTCTACAACATAAAGTTTCTCCAACACGGAGTTTCTCCAACACGGACATTCTCCAACACGGACTTTCTCCAACATGGAGTTTCTCTAACACGGAGTTTCTCCAACACGGAGTTTCTCCAACACGGAGTTTCTACAACATAAAATTTCTCCAACACGGAGTTTCTCCAATACGAAGTTTCTTCGACATGGAGTTTCTCCAACATAAAGTTTCTCCAACACGGAGTTTCTCCAATACGGAGTTTCTCCGACACGGAATTTCTCCAACACGGAGTTTCTCCAACGCGGAGTTTCTCCAACACGAAGTTTCTCCAGCGCGGAGTTTCTCCAACACGGAGTTTCTCCAACACAGAGTTCCCCCAACACGGAGTTTTTCGAACACGGAGTTTCTCCAGCGCGGAGTTTCTCCAACACGGAGTTGCTATAGCACGGAGTTTCTCCAACAAGGATTTTCTCCAACACGAAGTTTCTCCAACACGGAGTTTCTCCAACACGGAGTTTCTCCAACACGGAGTTTCTCCAACACGGAGTTTCTCCGACACGGAGTTTCTCCGACACGGAGTTTCTCCAACATGGAGTTTCTCCAACACGGCGTTTCCCCAACACGAAGTTTCCCCAGCACGGAGTTTCTCCGACACAGAGTTTCTCCAACAAGGAGTTTCTCAAACAAGGTTTTTTCCAACAAGGAGATTCTCCGACACGGAGTTTCTCCGACACGGAGTTTCTCCAACATCTAGTTTCTCCAACACGGCGTTTCCCCAACACGAAGTTTCCCCAGCACGGAGTTTCTCCAACACGGAGTTTCTCCAACACGGAGTTTCTCCGACACAGACTTTCTCCGACACAGATTTTCTCCGACACAGAGTTTCTCCAGCACGAAGTTTCTCCAACACGGAGTTTATCTAACAATAAGTTTCTCCAACACGGAGTTTCTACAACAAGGAGTTTCGCCAACACGAAGTTTCTACAACACGGAGTTTCTGCGACACGGAGTTTCTCCGACACGGACTTTCTCCGATACGATGTTTCTCCAACACGGAGCTTCTCCAACACAGAGTTTCTCCAACACGGAGTTTCTCACACACGGAGTTTCTCCAACACGGAGTTTCTGCAACACGGAGTTTCTCCAACACGAAGTCTCTCCTGCGCGGAGATTCTCCAGCACGTAGTTTCCCCAGCGCGGATTTTCTGCAGCATGGAGTCTCTCCAACATGGAGTTTCTCCAACATGGATTATCTCCAACACGGAGTTTCTACAACACGGAGTTTCTACAACACGGAGTTTCTCCAACACGGAGTTTCTCCGACACGGAGTTTCTCCGACACGGAGTTTCTCCAACATGGAGTTTCTCCAACACGGCGTTACCCCAACACGAAGTTTCCCCAGCACGGAGTTTCTCCAACACGGAGTTTCTCCAACAAGGACTTTCTCCAACACGGAGTTTCTCCGACACGGAGTTTCTCCGACACGGAGTTTCTCCAACACGGAGTTTCTCCGACAAGGAGTTTCTCCGACACAGAGTTTCTCCAACACGAAGTTTCTCCGACACGGAGTTTCTCCAACGTGGAGTTTTTCCAACACGGCGTTTCCCCAACACGAAGTTTCCCCAGCACGGAGTTTCTCCAACACGGAGTTTCTCCAACAAGAAGTTTCTCCAACACGGAGTTTCTCCAACACGGAGTTTCTCCAACGCGGAGTTTCTCCAACACGAAGTTTCTCCAGCGCGGAGTTTCTCCAACACGGAGTTTGTCCAACACAGAGTTCCTCCAACACGGAGTTTTTCGAACACAGAGTTTCTCCAGCGTGGAGTTTCTCCAACACGGAGTTGCTATAGCACGGAGTTTCTCCAACAAGGATTTTCTCCAACACGAAGTTTCTCCAACACGGAGTTTCTCCAACACGGAGTTTCTCCAACACGGAGTTTCTCCGACACGGAGTTTCTCCAACATGGAGTTTCTCCAACACGGCGTTACCCCAACACGAAGTTTCCCCAGCACGGAGTTTCTCCAACACGGAGTTTCTCCAACACGGAGTTTCTCCAACAAGGGCTTTCTCCAACACGGAGTTTCTCCGACACGGAGTTTCTCCGACACTGAGTTTCTCCGACACGGAGTTTCTCCAACACGGAGTTTCTCCGACACGGAGTTTCTCCAACACAGAGTTTCTCCGACACGGAGCTTCTCCAACACGGAGTTTCTCCGACACGGAGTTTCTCCGACACGGAGTTTCTCCAACGTGGAGTTTCTCCAACACGGCGTTTCCCCAACACGGTTTCCCCAGCACGGAGTTTCTCCAACGCGGAGTTTCTCCAACAAGGAGTTTCTCAAACAAGGTTTTTTCCAACAAGGAGATTCTCCAACGTGGAGTGTCTCAAACACGGAGTTTCTCTAGCACGGAGTTTCTCCAACACGGAGTTTTTTCAACACGAAGTTTCTCCAACACGGAGTTTCTCCAACACGGAGTTTCTCCAACACGGAGTTTCTCCAACACGGAGTTTCTCCGACACGGAGTTTCTCCGCCACGGAGTTTATCCAACATGGAGTTTCTCCAACACGTCGTTTCCCCAACACGAAGTTTCCCAGCACGGAGTTTCTCCAACATGGAGTTTCTCCAACAAGGAGTTTCTCAAACAAGGTTTTTCCAACAAGGAGATTCTCCAACGTGGAGTGTCTCAAACACGGAGTTTCTCTAGCACGGAGTTTCTCCAACAGGGATTTTCTCCAACACGGAGTTTCTCTAACGTGGTGTTTCTCCAACACGGAGTTTCTCCAACACAGAGTTTCTCCAACACGGAGTTTCTCCAACACGGAATTTCTCCAGCGCGGAGTTTCTCCAGCGCAGAGTTTCTCCAACACGGAGTTGCTATAGCACGGAGTTTCTCCAACAAGGATTTTCTCCAACACGGAGTTTCTCCAGCACGAAGTTTCTCCATTACGGAGTTTCTCTAGCAATAAGTTTCTCCAACACAGAGTTTCTCCAACAAGGAGTTTCTCCAGCACAGAGTTTCTCCAACAAGGAATTTCTCCGACACAGAGTTTCTCCAACACGGATTTTCTCCAACACGGAGTTTCTCCGACACGGAGTTTCTCTGACACAGTTTCTACAACACGGAGTTTCTCCAACACGGAGTTTCTAAAACACGGAGTTTCTCCAACACGGAGTTTCTCAAACATAGAGTTTCTCCGACACGGAGTTTCTCCAACACGGACTTTCTTCAACACGGAGTTTCTACAACATGGAGTTTCTCCATCACGGAGTTTCTACAACATAAAGTTTCTCCAACACGGAGTTTCTCCAACACGGAGTTTCTCCAACACGGACATTCTCCAACACGGACTTTCTCCAACATGGAGTTTCTCTAACACGGAGTTTCTCCAACACGGAGTTTCTCCAACACGGAGTTTCTACAACATAAAATTTCTCCAACACGGAGTTTCTCCAATACGAAGTTTCTTCGACATGGAGTTTCTCCAACATAAAGTTTCTCCAACACGGAGTTTCTCCAATACGGAGTTTCTCCGACACGGAATTTCTCCAACACGGAGTTTCTCCAACGCGGAGTTTCTCCAACACGAAGTTTCTCCAGCGCGGAGTTTCTCCAACACGGAGTTTCTCCAACACAGAGTTCCTCCAACACGGAGTTTTTCGAACACGGAGTTTCTCCAGCGCGGAGTTTCTCCAACACGGAGTTGCTATAGCACGGAGTTTCTCCAACAAGGATTTTCTCCAACACGAAGTTTCTCCAACACGGAGTTTCTCCAACACGGAGTTTCTCCTACACGGAGTTTCTCCAACACGGAGTTTCTCCGACACGGAGTTTCTCCGACACGGAGTTTCTCCAACACGGAATTTCTCCAACACGGAGTTTCTCCAACACGGAGTTTCTCCAACACGGAGTTTCTCCGACACGGAGTTTCTCCAACACGGAGTTTCTCCAACACGGAGTTTCTCCAACACGGAGTTTCTCCAACACGGAGTTTCTCCGACACGGAGTTTCTCCAACACGGAGTTTCTCCAACACGGAGTTTCTCCAACACGGAGTTTCTCCAACACGGAGTTTCTACAACACGGAGTTTCTCCAACACGGAGTTTCTACAACACGGAGTTTCTCCAACACGGAGTTTCTCCAACACGGAGTTTCTCCAACACGGAGTTTCTCCAACACAGAGTTTCTCCAACACGGAGTTTCTCAACACGGAGTTTCTCCAACACGGAGTTTCTCCAACACGGAGTTTCTACAACACGGAGTTTCTCCAACACGGAGTTTCTCCAACACGAAGTTTCTCCAACACGGAGTTTCTCCAACACGGAGTTTCTCCAACACGGAGTTTCTCCAACACGGAGTTTCTCCGACACGGAGTTTCTCCAACACGGAGTTTCTCCAACACGGAGTTTCTCCAACACGAAGTTTCTCCAGCACGGAGTTTCTCCAACACGGAGTTTCTCCAACACGGAGTTTCTCCAACACGGAGTTTCTCCGAGCAGCGGAGTTTCTCCAACACGGAGTTTCTCCAACACAGGAGTTTCTCCAACACGGAGTTTCTCCAACACGGAGTTTCTCCAGCGCGGAGTTTCTCCAACACGGAGTTTGTCCAACACAGAGTTCCTCCAACACGGAGTTTTTCGAACACAGAGTTTCTCCAGCGTGGAGTTTCTCCAACACGGAGTTGCTATAGCACGGAGTTTCTCCAACAAGGATTTTCTCCAACACGAAGTTTCTCCAACACGGAGTTTCTCCAACACGGAGTTTCTCCAACACGGAGTTTCTCCAACACGGAGTTTCTCCGACACGGAGTTTCTCCAACATGGAGTTTCTCCAACACGGCGTTACCCCAACACGAAGTTTCCCCAGCACGGAGTTTCTCCAACACGGAGTTTCTCCAACACGGAGTTTCTCCAACAAGGGCTTTCTCCAACACGGAGTTTCTCCGACACGGAGTTTCTCCGACACTGAGTTTCTCCGACACGGAGTTTCTCCAACACGGAGTTTCTCCGACACGGAGTTTCTCCAACACAGAGTTTCTCCGACACGGAGCTTCTCCAACACGGAGTTTCTCCGACACGGAGTTTCTCCGACACGGAGTTTCTCCAACGTGGAGTTTCTCCAACACGGCGTTTCCCCAACACGAGTTTCCCCAGCACGGAGTTTCTCCAACGCGGAGTTTCTCCAACAAGGAGTTTCTCAAACAAGGTTTTTTCCAACAAGGAGATTCTCCAACGTGGAGTGTCTCAAACACGGAGTTTCTCTAGCACGGAGTTTCTCCAACACGGAGTTTTTTCAACACGAAGTTTCTCCAACACGGAGTTTCTCCAACACGGAGTTTCTCCAACACGGAGTTTCTCCGACACGGAGTTTCTCCGCCACGGAGTTTATCCAACATGGAGTTTCTCCAACACGTCGTTTCCCCAACACGGAGTTTCCCAGCACGGAGTTTCTCCAACATGGAGTTTCTCCAACAAGGAGTTTCTCAAACAAGGTTTTTCCAACAAGGAGATTCTCCAACGTGGAGTGTCTCAAACACGGAGTTTCTCTAGCACGGAGTTTCTCCAACAGGGATTTTCTCCAACACGGAGTTTCTCTAACGTGGTGTTTCTCCAACACGGAGTTTCTCCAACACAGAGTTTCTCCAACACGGAGTTTCTCCAACACGGAGTTTCTCCAGCGCGGAGTTTCTCCAGCGCAGAGTTTCTCCAACACGGAGTTGCTATAGCACGGAGTTTCTCCAACAAGGATTGTCTCCAACACGGAGTTTCTCCAGCACGAAGTTTCTCCATTACGGAGTTTCTCTAGCAATAAGTTTCTCCAACACAGAGTTTCTCCAACAAGGAGTTTCTCCAGCACAGAGTTTCTCCAACAAGGAATTTCTCCGACACAGAGTTTCTCCAACACGGAGTTTCTCCAACACGGAGTTTCTCCGACACGGAGTTTCTCTGACACAGTTTCTACAACACGGAGTTTCTCCAACACGGAGTTTCTAAAACACGGAGTTTCTCCAACACGGAGTTTCTCCAACACGGAGTTTCTCCGACACGGAGTTTCTCCAACACGGAGTTTCTTCAACACGGAGTTTCTACAACATGGAGTTTCTCCATCACGGAGTTTCTACAACATAAAGTTTCTCCAACACGGAGTTTCTCCAACACGGAGTTTCTCCAACACGGACATTCTCCAACACGGACTTTCTCCAACATGGAGTTTCTCTAACACGGAGTTTCTCCAACACGGAGTTTCTCCAACACGGAGAAATTTCTCCAACACGGAGTTTCTCCAACACGAGTTTCTCCGACATGGAGTTTCTCCAACACAAAGTTTCTCCAACACGGAGTTTCTCCAATACGGAGTTTCTCCGACACGGAATTTCTCCAACACGGAGTTTCTCCAACGCGGAGTTTCTCCAACACGAAGTTTCTCCAGCGCGGAGTTTCTCCAACACGGAGTTTCTCCAACACAGAGTTTCTCCAACACGGAGTTTCTCCAACACGGAGTTTCTCCAGCGCGGAGTTTCTCCAGCGCAGAGTTTCTCCAACACGGAGTTGCTATAGCACGGAGTTTCTCCAACAAGGATTTTCTCCAACACGGAGTTTCTCCAGCACGAAGTTTCTCCATTACGGAGTTTCTCTAGCAATAAGTTTCTCCAACACAGAGTTTCTCCAACAAGGAGTTTCTCCAGCACAGAGTTTCTCCAACAAGGAATTTCTCCGACACAGAGTTTCTCCAACACGGAGTTTCTCCAACACGGAGTTTCTCCGACACGGAGTTTCTCTGACACAGTTTCTACAACACGGAGTTTCTCCAACACGGAGTTTCTAAAACACGGAGTTTCTCCAACACGGAGTTTCTCCAACACGGAGTTTCTCCGACACGGAGTTTCTCCAACACGGAGTTTCTTCAACACGGAGTTTCTACAACATGGAGTTTCTCCATCACGGAGTTTCTACAACATAAAGTTTCTCCAACACGGAGTTTCTCCAACACGGAGTTTCTCCAACACGGACATTCTCCAACACGGACTTTCTCCAACATGGAGTTTCTCTAACACGGAGTTTCTCCAACACGGAGTTTCTCCAACACGGAGTTTCTACAACATAAAATTTCTCCAACACGGAGTTTCTCCAATACGAAGTTTCTTCGACATGGAGTTTCTCCAACATAAAGTTTCTCCAACACGGAGTTTCTCCAATACGGAGTTTCTCCGACACGGAATTTCTCCAACACGGAGTTTCTCCAACGCGGAGTTTCTCCAACACAAAGTTTCTCCAGCGCGGAGTTTCTCCAACACGGAGTTTCTCCAACACAGAGTTCCTCCAACACGGAGTTTTTCGAACACGGAGTTTCTCCAGCGCGGAGTTTCTCCAACACGGAGTTGCTATAGCACGGAGTTTCTCCAACAAGGATTTTCTCCAACACGAAGTTTCTCCAACACGGAGTTTCTCCAACACGGAGTTTCTCCAACACGGAGTTTCTCCAACACGGAGTTTCTCCGACACGGAGTTTCTCCGACACGGAGTTTCTCCAACATGGAGTTTCTCCAACACGGCGTTTCCCCAACACGAAGTTTCCCCAGCACGGAGTTTCTCCGACACAGAGTTTCTCCAACAAGGAGTTTCTCAAACAAGGTTTTTTCCAACAAGGAGATTCTCCGACACGGAGTTTCTCCGACACGGAGTTTCTCCAACATGGAGTTTCTCCAACACGGCGTTTCCCCAACACGAAGTTTCCCCAGCACGGAGTTTCTCCAACACGGAGTTTCTCCAACACGGAGTTTCTCCGACACAGAGTTTCTCCGACACAGATTTTCTCCGACACAGAGTTTCTCCAGCACGAAGTTTCTCCAACACGGAGTTTATCTAACAATAAGTTTCTCCAACACGGAGTTTCTACAACAAGGAGTTTCGCCAACACGAAGTATCTACAACACGGAGTTTCTGCGACACGGAGTTTCTCCGACACGGACTTTCTCCGATACGAAGTTTCTCCAACACGGAGCTTCTCCAACACAGAGTTTCTCCAACACGGAGTTTCTCACACACGGAGTTTCTCCAACACGGAGTTTCTGCAACACGGAGTTTCTCCAACACGAAGTCTCTCCTGCGCGGAGATTCTCCAGCGCGTAGTTTCCCCAGCGCGGATTTTCTGCAGCATGGAGTTTCTCCAACATGGAGTTTCTCCAACATGGATTATCTCCAACACGGAGTTTCTACAACACGGAGTTTCTACAACACGGAGTTTCTTCAACAGGGAGTTTCTCCAACATAAAGTTTCTCCAACACGGAGTTTCTCCAATGCGGAGTTTCTCCGACACGGAGTTTCTCCAACGCGGAGTTTCTCCAACACGGAGTTTCTCCAGCGCGGAGTTTCTCCAACACGGAGTTGCTATAGCACGGAGTTTCTCCAACAAGGATTTTCTCCAACACGAAGTTTCTCCAACACGGAGTTTCTCCAACACGGAGTTTCTCCAACACGGAGTTTCTCATACACGGAGTTTCTCCAACACGGAGTTTCTCCGACACGGAGTTTCTCCGACACGGAGTTTCTCCAACATGGAGTGTCTCCAACACGGCGTTACCCCGACACGAAGTTTCCCCAGCACGGAGTTTCTCCAACACGGAGTTTCTCCTACACGGAGTTTCTCCAACAAGGACTTTCTCCAACACGGAGTTTCTCCGACACTGAGTTTCTCCGACACAGAGTTTCTCCAACACGGAGTTTCTCCAACACGGAGTTTCTCCGACACGGATTTTCTCTGACACAGTTTCTACAACACGGAGTTTCTCCAACACGGAGTTTCTAAAACACGGAGTTTCTCCAACACGGAGTTTCTCCAACACGGAGTTTCTCCGACACGGAGTTTCTCCAACACGGAGTTTCTTCAACACGGAGTTTCTACAACATGGAGTTTCTCCATCACGGAGTTTCTACAACATAAAGTTTCTCCAACACGGAGTTTCTCCAACACGGAGTTTCTCCAACACGGTTCTCCAACACGGACTTTCTCCAACATGGAGTTTCTCTAACACGGAGTTTCTCCAACACGGAGTTTCTCCAACACGGAGTTTCTACAACATAAAATTTCTCCAACACGGAGTTTCTCCAATACGAAGTTTCTTCGACATGGAGTTTCTCCAACATAAAGTTTCTCCAACACGGAGTTTCTCCAATACGGAGTTTCTCCGACACGGAATTTCTCCAACACGGAGTTTCTCCAACGCGGAGTTTCTCCAACACGAAGTTTCTCCAGCGCGGAGTTTCTCCAACACGGAGTTTCTCCAACACAGAGTTCCCCCAACACGGAGTTTTTCGAACACGGAGTTTCTCCAGCGCGGAGTTTCTCCAACACGGAGTTGCTATAGCACGGAGTTTCTCCAACAAGGATTTTCTCCAACACGAAGTTTCTCCAACACGGAGTTTCTCCAACACGGAGTTTCTCCAACACGGAGTTTCTCCAACACGGAGTTTCTCCGACACGGAGTTTCTCCGACACGGAGTTTCTCCAACATGGAGTTTCTCCAACACGGCGTTTCCCCAACACGAAGTTTCCCCAGCACGGAGTTTCTCCGACACAGAGTTTCTCCAACAAGGAGTTTCTCAAACAAGGTTTTTTCCAACAAGGAGATTCTCCGACACGGAGTTTCTCCGACACGGAGTTTCTCCAACATCTAGTTTCTCCAACACGGCGTTTCCCCAACACGAAGTTTCCCCAGCACGGAGTTTCTCCAACACGGAGTTTCTCCAACACGGAGTTTCTCCGACACAGACTTTCTCCGACACAGATTTTCTCCGACACAGAGTTTCTCCAGCACGAAGTTTCTCCAACACGGAGTTTATCTAACAATAAGTTTCTCCAACACGGAGTTTCTACAACAAGGAGTTTCGCCAACACGAAGTTTCTACAACACGGAGTTTCTGCGACACGGAGTTTCTCCGACACGGACTTTCTCCGATACGATGTTTCTCCAACACGGAGCTTCTCCAACACAGAGTTTCTCCAACACGGAGTTTCTCACACACGGAGTTTCTCCAACACGGAGTTTCTGCAACACGGAGTTTCTCCAACACGAAGTCTCTCCTGCGCGGAGATTCTCCAGCACGTAGTTTCCCCAGCGCGGATTTTCTGCAGCATGGAGTCTCTCCAACATGGAGTTTCTCCAACATGGATTATCTCCAACACGGAGTTTCTACAACACGGAGTTTCTACAACACGGAGTTTCTCCAACACGGAGTTTCTCCGACACGGAGTTTCTCCGACACGGAGTTTCTCCAACATGGAGTTTCTCCAACACGGCGTTACCCCAACACGAAGTTTCCCCAGCACGGAGTTTCTCCAACACGGAGTTTCTCCAACAAGGACTTTCTCCAACACGGAGTTTCTCCGACACGGAGTTTCTCCGACACGGAGTTTCTCCAACACGGAGTTTCTCCGACAAGGAGTTTCTCCGACACAGAGTTTCTCCAACACGAAGTTTCTCCGACACGGAGTTTCTCCAACGTGGAGTTTTTCCAACACGGCGTTTCCCCAACACGAAGTTTCCCCAGCACGGAGTTTCTCCAACACGGAGTTTCTCCAACAAGAAGTTTCTCCAACACGGAGTTTCTCCAACACGGAGTTTCTCCAACGCGGAGTTTCTCCAACACGAAGTTTCTCCAGCGCGGAGTTTCTCCAACACGGAGTTTGTCCAACACAGAGTTCCTCCAACACGGAGTTTTTCGAACACAGAGTTTCTCCAGCGTGGAGTTTCTCCAACACGGAGTTGCTATAGCACGGAGTTTCTCCAACAAGGATTTTCTCCAACACGAAGTTTCTCCAACACGGAGTTTCTCCAACACGGAGTTTCTCCAACACGGAGTTTCTCCGACACGGAGTTTCTCCAACATGGAGTTTCTCCAACACGGCGTTACCCCAACACGAAGTTTCCCCAGCACGGAGTTTCTCCAACACGGAGTTTCTCCAACACGGAGTTTCTCCAACAAGGGCTTTCTCCAACACGGAGTTTCTCCGACACGGAGTTTCTCCGACACTGAGTTTCTCCGACACGGAGTTTCTCCAACACGGAGTTTCTCCGACACGGAGTTTCTCCAACACAGAGTTTCTCCGACACGGAGCTTCTCCAACACGGAGTTTCTCCGACACGGAGTTTCTCCGACACGGAGTTTCTCCAACGTGGAGTTTCTCCAACACGGCGTTTCCCCAACACGGTTTCCCCAGCACGGAGTTTCTCCAACGCGGAGTTTCTCCAACAAGGAGTTTCTCAAACAAGGTTTTTTCCAACAAGGAGATTCTCCAACGTGGAGTGTCTCAAACACGGAGTTTCTCTAGCACGGAGTTTCTCCAACACGGAGTTTTTTCAACACGAAGTTTCTCCAACACGGAGTTTCTCCAACACGGAGTTTCTCCAACACGGAGTTTCTCCAACACGGAGTTTCTCCGACACGGAGTTTCTCCGCCACGGAGTTTATCCAACATGGAGTTTCTCCAACACGTCGTTTCCCCAACACGAAGTTTCCCAGCACGGAGTTTCTCCAACATGGAGTTTCTCCAACAAGGAGTTTCTCAAACAAGGTTTTTCCAACAAGGAGATTCTCCAACGTGGAGTGTCTCAAACACGGAGTTTCTCTAGCACGGAGTTTCTCCAACAGGGATTTTCTCCAACACGGAGTTTCTCTAACGTGGTGTTTCTCCAACACGGAGTTTCTCCAACACAGAGTTTCTCCAACACGGAGTTTCTCCAACACGGAATTTCTCCAGCGCGGAGTTTCTCCAGCGCAGAGTTTCTCCAACACGGAGTTGCTATAGCACGGAGTTTCTCCAACAAGGATTTTCTCCAACACGGAGTTTCTCCAGCACGAAGTTTCTCCATTACGGAGTTTCTCTAGCAATAAGTTTCTCCAACACAGAGTTTCTCCAACAAGGAGTTTCTCCAGCACAGAGTTTCTCCAACAAGGAATTTCTCCGACACAGAGTTTCTCCAACACGGATTTTCTCCAACACGGAGTTTCTCCGACACGGAGTTTCTCTGACACAGTTTCTACAACACGGAGTTTCTCCAACACGGAGTTTCTAAAACACGGAGTTTCTCCAACACGGAGTTTCTCAAACATAGAGTTTCTCCGACACGGAGTTTCTCCAACACGGACTTTCTTCAACACGGAGTTTCTACAACATGGAGTTTCTCCATCACGGAGTTTCTACAACATAAAGTTTCTCCAACACGGAGTTTCTCCAACACGGAGTTTCTCCAACACGGACATTCTCCAACACGGACTTTCTCCAACATGGAGTTTCTCTAACACGGAGTTTCTCCAACACGGAGTTTCTCCAACACGGAGTTTCTACAACATAAAATTTCTCCAACACGGAGTTTCTCCAATACGAAGTTTCTTCGACATGGAGTTTCTCCAACATAAAGTTTCTCCAACACGGAGTTTCTCCAATACGGAGTTTCTCCGACACGGAATTTCTCCAACACGGAGTTTCTCCAACGCGGAGTTTCTCCAACACGAAGTTTCTCCAGCGCGGAGTTTCTCCAACACGGAGTTTCTCCAACACAGAGTTCCTCCAACACGGAGTTTTTCGAACACGGAGTTTCTCCAGCGCGGAGTTTCTCCAACACGGAGTTGCTATAGCACGGAGTTTCTCCAACAAGGATTTTCTCCAACACGAAGTTTCTCCAACACGGAGTTTCTCCAACACGGAGTTTCTCCTACACGGAGTTTCTCCAACACGGAGTTTCTCCGACACGGAGTTTCTCCGACACGGAGTTTCTCCGACACGGAATTTCTCCAACACGGAGTTTCTCCAACGCGGAGTTTCTCCAACACGAAGTTTCTCCGGCGCGGAGTTTCTCCAACACGGAGTTTCTCCAACACAGGAGTTCCTCCAACACGGAGTTTTTCGAACACGGAGTTTCTCCAGCGCGGAGTTTCTCCAACACGGAGTTGCTATAGCACGGAGTTTCCCCAGCACGGAGTTTCTCCAACACGGAGTTTCTCCAACACAGAGTTTCTCCAACACGGAGTTTCTCCAACACGGAGTTTCTCCAACACGGAGTTTCTCCAACACAAGTTTCTCCAACACGGAGTTTCTCCAACACGGAGTTTCTCCAACACGAGAGTTTCTCCAACACGGAGTTTCTCCAACACGGAGTTTCTCCAGACACGGAGTTTCTCCAACACGGAGTTTCTCCAACACGGAGTTTCTCCAACACGGAGTTTCTCGAACACGGAGTTTCTCCAACGTGGAGTTTCTCCAACACGGAGTTTCTCCAACACGGAGTTTCTCCAACACGGAAGTTCTCCAACACGGAGTTTCTCCAACACGGAGTTTCTCCAACACGGAGTTTCTCCAACACGGAGTTTCTCCAACATGGAGTTTCTCCAACACGGAGTTTCTCCAACACGGAGTTTCTCCAGACACGGAGTTTCTCCAACACGGAGTTTCTCCAACACGGAGTTTCTCCAACACAGGAGTTTCTCCAACACGGAGTTTCTCCAACACGGAGTTTCTCCAACGCGGAGTTTCTCCAACACGAAGTTTCTCCAGCGCGGAGTTTCTCCAACACGGAGTTTGTCCAACACAGAGTTCCTCCAACACGGAGTTTTTCGAACACAGAGTTTCTCCAGCGTGGAGTTTCTCCAACACGGAGTTGCTATAGCACGTAGTTTCTCCAACAAGGATTTTCTCCAACACGAAGTTTCTCCAACACGGAGTTTCTCCAACACGGAGTTTCTCCAACACGGAGTTTCTCCAACACGGAGTTTCTCCGACACGGAGTTTCTCCAACATGGAGTTTCTCCAACACGGCGTTACCCCAACACGAAGTTTCCCCAGCACGGAGTTTCTCCAACACGGAGTTTCTCCAACACGGAGTTTCTCCAACAAGGGCTTTCTCCAACACGGAGTTTCTCCGACACGGAGTTTCTCCGACACTGAGTTTCTCCGACACGGAGTTTCTCCAACACGGAGTTTCTCCGACACGGAGTTTCTCCAACACAGAGTTTCTCCGACACGGAGCTTCTCCAACACGGAGTTTCTCCGACACGGAGTTTCTCCGACACGGAGTTTCTCCAACGTGGAGTTTCTCCAACACGGCGTTTCCCCAACACGAAGTTTCCCCAGCACGGAGTTTCTCCAACGCGGAGTTTCTCCAACAAGGAGTTTCTCAAACAAGTTTTTTCCAACAAGGAGATTCTCCAACGTGGAGTGTCTCAAACACGGAGTTTCTCTAGCACGGAGTTTCTCCAACACGGAGTTTTTTCAACACGAAGTTTCTCCAACACGGAGTTTCTCCAACACGGAGTTTCTCCAACACGGAGTTTCTCCGACACGGAGTTTCTCCGCCACGGAGTTTATCCAACATGGAGTTTCTCCAACACGTCGTTTCCCCAACACGTAGTTTCCCAGCACGGAGTTTCTCCAACATAGAGTTTCTCCAACAAGGAGTTTCTCAAACAAGGTTTTTCCAACAAGGAGATTCTCCAACGTAGAGTGTCTCAAACACGGAGTTTCTCTAGCACGGAGTTTCTCCAACAGGGATTTTCTCCAACACGGAGTTTCTCTAACGTGGTGTTTCTCCAACACGGAGTTTCTCCAACACAGAGTTTCTCCAACACGGAGTTTCTCCAACACGGAGTTTCTCCAGCGCGGAGTTTCTCCAGCGCAGAGTTTCTCCAACACGGAGTTGCTATAGCACGGAGTTTCTCCAACAAGGATTGTCTCCAACACGGAGTTTCTCCAGCACGAAGTTTCTCCATTACGGAGTTTCTCTAGCAATAAGTTTCTCCAACACAGAGTTTCTCCAACAAGGAGTTTCTCCAGCACAGAGTTTCTCCAACAAGGAATTTCTCCGACACAGAGTTTCTCCAACACGGAGTTTCTCCAACACGGAGTTTCTCCGACACGGAGTTTCTCTGACACAGTTTCTACAACACGGAGTTTCTCCAACACGGAGTTTCTAAAACACGGAGTTTCTCCAACACGGAGTTTCTCCAACACGGAGTTTCTCCGACACGGAGTTTCTCCAACACGGAGTTTCTTCAACACGGAGTTTCTACAACATGGAGTTTCTCCATCACGGAGTTTCTACAACATAAAGTTTCTCCAACACGGAGTTTCTCCAACACGGAGTTTCTCCAACACGGACATTCTCCAACACGGACTTTCTCCAACATGGAGTTTCTCTAACACGGAGTTTCTCCAACACGGAGTTTCTACAACATAAAATTTCTCCAACACGGAGTTTCTCCAATACGAAGTTTCTTCGACATGGAGTTTCTCCAACATAAAGTTTCTCCAACACGGAGTTTCTCCAATACGGAGTTTCTCCGACACGGAATTTCTCCAACACGGAGTTTCTCCAACGCGGAGTTTCTCCAACACAAAGTTTCTCCAGCGCGGAGTTTCTCCAACACGGAGTTTCTCCAACACAGAGTTCCTCCAACACGGAGTTTTTCGAACACGGAGTTTCTCCAGCGCGGAGTTTCTCCAACACGGAGTTGCTATAGCACGGAGTTTCTCCAACAAGGATTTTCTCCAACACGAAGTTTCTCCAACACGGAGTTTCTCCAACACGGAGTTTCTCCAACACGGAGTTTCTCCAACACGGAGTTTCTCCGACACGGAGTTTCTCCGACACGGAGTTTCTCCAACATGGAGTTTCACCAACACGGCGTTTCCCCAACACGAAGTTTCCCCAGCACGGAGTTTCTCCGACACAGAGTTTCTCCAACAAGGAGTTTCTCAAACAAGGTTTTTTCCAACAAGGAGATTCTCCGACACGGAGTTTCTCCGACACGGAGTTTCTCCAACATGGAGTTTCTCCAACACGGCGTTTCCCCAACACGAAGTTTCCCCAGCACGGAGTTTCTCCAACACGGAGTTTCTCCAACACGGAGTTTCTCCGACACAGACTTTCTCCGACACAGATTTTCTCCGACACAGAGTTTCTCCAGCACGAAGTTTCTCCAACACGGAGTTTATCTAACAATAAGTTTCTCCAACACGGAGTTTCTACAACAAGGAGTTTCGCCAACACGAAGTATCTACAACACGGAGTTTCTGCGACACGGAGTTTCTCCGACACGGACTTTCTCCGATACGAAGTTTCTCCAACACGGAGCTTCTCCAACACAGAGTTTCTCCAACACGGAGTTTCTCACACACGGAGTTTCTCCAACACGGAGTTTCTGCAACACGGAGTTTCTCCAACACGAAGTCTCTCCTGCGCGGAGATTCTCCAGCGCGTAGTTTCCCCAGCGCGGATTTTCTGCAGCATGGAGTTTCTCCAACATGGAGTTTCTCCAACATGGATTATCTCCAACACGGAGTTTCTACAACACGGAGTTTCTACAACACGGAGTTTCTTCAACAGGGAGTTTCTCCAACATAAAGTTTCTCCAACACGGAGTTTCTCCAATGCGGAGTTTCTCCGACACGGAGTTTCTCCAACGCGGAGTTTCTCCAACACGGAGTTTCTCCAGCGCGGAGTTTCTCCAACACGGAGTTGCTATAGCACGGAGTTTCTCCAACAAGGATTTTCTCCAACACGAAGTTTCTCCAACACGGAGTTTCTCCAACACGGAGTTTCTCCAACACGGAGTTTCTCATACACGGAGTTTCTCCAACACGGAGTTTCTCCGACACGGAGTTTCTCCGACACGGAGTTTCTCCAACATGGAGTGTCTCCAACACGGCGTTACCCCGACACGAAGTTTCCCCAGCACGGAGTTTCTCCAACACGGAGTTTCTCCTACACGGAGTTTCTCCAACAAGGACTTTCTCCAACACGGAGTTTCTCCGACACTGAGTTTCTCCGACACAGAGTTTCTCCAACACGGAGTTTCTCCAACACGGAGTTTCTCCGACACGGATTTTCTCTGACACAGTTTCTACAACACGGAGTTTCTCCAACACGGAGTTTCTAAAACACGGAGTTTCTCCAACACGGAGTTTCTCCAACACGGAGTTTCTCCGACACGGAGTTTCTCCAACACGGAGTTTCTTCAACACGGAGTTTCTACAACATGGAGTTTCTCCATCACGGAGTTTCTACAACATAAAGTTTCTCCAACACGGAGTTTCTCCAACACGGAGTTTCTCCAACACGGACATTCTCCAACACGGACTTTCTCCAACATGGAGTTTCTCTAACACGGAGTTTCTCCAACACGGAGTTTCTCCAACACGGAGTTTCTACAACATAAAATTTCTCCAACACGGAGTTTCTCCAATACGAAGTTTCTTCGACATGGAGTTTCTCCAACATAAAGTTTCTCCAACACGGAGTTTCTCCAATACGGAGTTTCTCCGACACGGAATTTCTCCAACACGGAGTTTCTCCAACGCGGAGTTTCTCCAACACGAAGTTTCTCCAGCGCGGAGTTTCTCCAACACGGAGTTTCTCCAACACAGAGTTCCTCCAACACGGAGTTTTTCGAACACGGAGTTTCTCCAGCGCGGAGTTTCTCCAACACGGAGTTGCTATAGCACGGAGTTTCTCCAACAAGGATTTTCTCCAACACGAAGTTTCTCCAACACGGAGTTTCTCCAACACGGAGTTTCTCCAACACGGAGTTTCTCCAACACGGAGTTTCTCCGACACGGAGTTTCTCCGACACGGAGTTTCTCCAACAGGAGTTTCTCCAACACGGCGTTTCCCCAACACGAAGTTTCCCCAGCACGGAGTTTCTCCGACACGAGTTTCTCCAACAAGGAGTTTCTCAAACAAGGTTTTTTCCAACAAGGAGATTCTCCGACACGGAGTTTCTCCGACACGGAGTTTCTCCAACATGGAGTTTCTCCAACACGGCGTTTCCCCAACACGAAGTTTCCCCAGCACGGAGTTTCTCCAACACGGAGTTTCTCCAACACGGAGTTTCTCCGACACAGACTTTCTCCGACACAGATTTTCTCCGACACAGAGTTTCTCCAGCACGAAGTTTCTCCAACACGGAGTTTATCTAACAATAAGTTTCTCCAACACGGAGTTTCTACAACAAGGAGTTTCGCCAACACGAAGTTTCTACAACACGGAGTTTCTGCGACACGGAGTTTCTCCGACACGGACTTTCTCCGATACGAAGTTTCTCCAACACGGAGCTTCTCCAACACAGAGTTTCTCCAACACGGAGTTTCTCACACACGGAGTTTCTCCAACACGGAGTTTCTGCAACACGGAGTTTCTCCAACACGAAGTCTCTCCTGCGCGGAGATTCTCCAGCGCGTAGTTTCCCCAGCGCGGATTTTCTGCAGCATGGAGTTTCTCCAACATGGAGTTTCTCCAACATGGATTATCTCCAACACGGAGTTTCTACAACACGGAGTTTCTACAACACGGAGTTTCTTCAACAGGGAGTTTCTCCAACATAAAGTTTCTCCAACACGGAGTTTCTCCAATGCGGAGTTTCTCCGACACGGAGTTTCTCCAACACGGAGTTTCTCCAACACGGAGTTTCTCCAACGCGGAGTTTCTCCAACACGGAGTTTCTCCAGCGCGGAGTTTCTCCAACACGGAGTTGCTATAGCACGGAGTTTCTCCAACAAGGATTTTCTCCAACACGAAGTTTCTCCAACACGGAGTTTCTCCAACACGGAGTTTCTCCAACACGGAGTTTCTCCAACACGGAGTTTCTCCAACACGGAGTTTCTCCAACATGGAGTGTCTCCAACACGGCGTTACCCCAACACGAAGTTTCCCCAGCACGGAGTTTCTCCAACACGGAGTTTCTCCTACACGGAGTTTCTCCAACAAGGACTTTCTCCAACACGGAGTTTCTCCGACACGGAGTTTCTCCAACACGGAGTTTCTCCGACACGGAGTTTCTCCGACACAGAGTTTCTCCAACACGAAGTTTCTCCGACACGGAGTTTCTCCAACGTGGAGTTTTTCCAACACGGCGTTTCCCCAACACGAAGTTTCCCCCGCACGGAGTTTCCCCAGCACGGAGTTTCTCCGACACAGAGTTTCTCCAACAAGGAGTTTCTCAAACAAGGTTTTTTCCAACAAGGAGATTCTCCGACACGGAGTTTCTCCGACACGGAGTTTCTCCAACATGGAGTTTCTCCAACACGGCGTTTCCCCAACACGAAGTTTCCCCAGCACGGAGTTTCTCCAACACGGAGTTTCTCCAACACGGAGTTTCTCCGACACAGACTTTCTCCGACACAGATTTTCTCCGACACAGAGTTTCTCCAGCACGAAGTTTCTCCAACACGGAGTTTATCTAACAATAAGTTTCTCCAACACGGAGTTTCTACAACAAGGAGTTTCGCCAACACGAAGTATCTACAACACGGAGTTTCTGCGACACGGAGTTTCTCCGACACGGACTTTCTCCGATACGAAGTTTCTCCAACACGGAGCTTCTCCAACACAGAGTTTCTCCAACACGGAGTTTCTCACACACGGAGTTTCTCCAACACGGAGTTTCTGCAACACGGAGTTTCTCCAACACGAAGTCTCTCCTGCGCGGAGATTCTCCAGCGCGTAGTTTCCCCAGCGCGGATTTTCTGCAGCATGGAGTTTCTCCAACATGGAGTTTCTCCAACATGGATTATCTCCAACACGGAGTTTCTACAACACGGAGTTTCTACAACACGGAGTTTCTTCAACAGGGAGTTTCTCCAACATAAAGTTTCTCCAACACGGAGTTTCTCCAATGCGGAGTTTCTCCGACACGGAGTTTCTCCAACACGGAGTTTCTCCAACACGGAGTTTCTCCAACGCGGAGTTTCTCCAACACGGAGTTTCTCCAGCGCGGAGTTTCTCCAACAAGGAGTTGCTATAGCACGGAGTTTCTCCAACAAGGATTTTCTCCAACACGAAGTTTCTCCAACACGGAGTTTCTCCAACACGGAGTTTCTCCAACACGGAGTTTCTCATACACGGAGTTTCTCCAACACGGAGTTTCTCCGACACGGAGTTTCTCCGACACGGAGTTTCTCCAACATGGAGTGTCTCCAACACGGCGTTACCCCGACACGAAGTTTCCCCAGCACGGAGTTTCTCCAACACGGAGTTTCTCCTACACGGAGTTTCTCCAACAAGGACTTTCTCCAACACGGAGTTTCTCCGACACTGAGTTTCTCCGACACAGAGTTTCTCCAACACGGAGTTTCTCCAACACGGAGTTTCTCCGACACGGATTTTCTCTGACACAGTTTCTACAACACGGAGTTTCTCCAACACGGAGTTTCTAAAACACGGAGTTTCTCCAACACGGAGTTTCTCCAACACGGAGTTTCTCCGACACGGAGTTTCTCCAACACGGAGTTTCTTCAACACGGAGTTTCTACAACATGGAGTTTCTCCATCACGGAGTTTCTACAACATAAAGTTTCTCCAACACGGAGTTTCTCCAACACGGAGTTTCTCCAACACGGACATTCTCCAACACGGACTTTCTCCAACATGGAGTTTCTCTAACACGGAGTTTCTCCAACACGGAGTTTCTCCAACACGGAGTTTCTACAACATAAAATTTCTCCAACACGGAGTTTCTCCAATACGAAGTTTCTTCGACATGGAGTTTCTCCAACATAAAGTTTCTCCAACACGGAGTTTCTCCAATACGGAGTTTCTCCGACACGGAATTTCTCCAACACGGAGTTTCTCCAACGCGGAGTTTCTCCAACACGAAGTTTCTCCAGCGCGGAGTTTCTCCAACACGGAGTTTCTCCAACACAGAGTTCCCCCAACACGGAG
>JARKHS020008153.1:0-55958 GCA_030143305.2 Amblyomma americanum | reverse complement strand
AAACTCCGCGCTGGAGAAACTCCGTGTTGGAGAAACTCCGCGTTGGAGAAACTCCGTGTTGGAGAAACTCCGTGTTGGAGAAACTCCGTGTCGGAGAAACTCCGCATTGGAGAAACTCCGTGTTGGAGAAACTCTTGTTGGAGAAACTCCCTGTTGAAGAAACTCCGTGTTGTAGAAACTCCGTGTTGTAGAAACTCCGTGTTGGAGATAATCCATGTTGGAGAAACTCCATGTTGGAGAAACTCCATGCTGCAGAAAATCCGCGCTGGGGAAACTACGCGCTGGAGAATCTCCGCGCTGGAGAGACTTCGTGTTGGAGAAACTCCGTGTTGCACAAACTCCGTGTTGGGGAAACTCCGTGTGTGAGAAACTCCGTGTTGGAGAAACTCCGTGTTGGAGAAGCTCCGTGTTGGAGAAACTTCGTATCGGAGAAAGTCCGTGTCGGAGAAACTCCGTGTCGCAGAAACTCCGTGTTGTAGAAACTTCGTGTTGGCGAAACTCCTTGTTGTAGAAACTCCGTGTTGGAGAAACTTATTGTTAGATAAACTCCGTGTTGGAGAAACTTCGTGCTGGAGAAACTCGGCGGAGTCGTGTCGGAGAAAGTCTGTGTCGGAGACAACTCCGTGTTGGAGAAACTCCGTGTTGGAGAAACTCCGTGCTAGAGAAACTCCGTGTTTGAGACACTCCACGTTGGAGAATCTCCTTGTTGGAAAAAACCTTGTTTGAGAAACTCCTTGTTGGAGAAACTCTGTGTCGGAGAAACTCCGTGCTGGGGAAACTTCGTGTTGGGGAAACGCCGTGTTGGAGAAACTCCATGTTGGAGAAATTCCGTGTTGGAGAAACTCCGTGTTGGAGAAACTCCGTGTTGGAGAAACTCCGTGTTGGAGAAACTTCGTGTTGGAGAAAATTCTTGTTGGAGAAACTCCGTGCGATAGCAACCCCGTGTTGGAGAAACTCCGCGCTGGAGAATCTCCGTGATCGAAAAACTCCGTGTTGGAGGAACTCTGTGTTGGAGAAACTCAGTGTCGGAGAAACTCCGTGTCGGAGAAACTCCGTGTTGGAGAAAGTCCTTGTTGGAGAAACTCCGTGTTGGAGAAACTCCGTGCTAGAGAAACTCCGTGTTTGAGACACTCCACGTTGGAGAATCTCCTTGTTGGAAAAACCTTGTTTGAGAAACTCCTTGTTGGAGAAACTCCGTGTTGGAGAAACTCCGTGCTGGGGAAACTTCGTGTTGGGGAAACGCCGTGTTGGAGAAACTCCATGTTGGATAAACTCCGTGGCGGAGAAACTCCGTGTCGGAGAAACTCCGTGTTGGAGAAACTCCGTGTTGGAGAAACTCCGTGTTGGAGAAACTGCGTGTTGGAGAAACTTCGTGTTGGAGAAACTCCGTGTTGGAGAAACTCCGTGCTATAGCAACTCCGTGTTGGAGAAACTCCGCGCTGGAGAAACTCCGTGTTCGAAAAACTCCGTGTTGGAGGAACTCTGTGTTGGAGAAACTTATTGCTAGAGAAACTCCGTAATGGAGAAACTTCGTGCTGGAGAAACTTCGTGTTGTAGAAACTGTATCGGAGAAACTCCGTGTTGGAGAAACTCCATGTCGGAGAAACTCCGTGTTGGAGGAACTCCCTCTTGGAGAATCTCCGTGTCGGAGACACTCCATGTTGGAGAAACTCCGTGTTGGAGAAACTCCGTGTCGGGGAAACTCCGTGTTGGAGAAACTCCGTGTTGGAGAAAGTCCGTGTTGGAGAAAATCCTTGTTGGAGAAACTCCGTGCTATAGCAACTCCGTGTTGGAGAAACTCTGCGCTGGAGAAATTCCGCGCTGGAGAAACTCCGTGTTGGAGAAACTCCTTGTTGGAAAAACTCTGTGTTGGAGAAACTCCGTGTTGGAGAAACACCACGTTAGAGAAACTCCGTGTTGGAGAAAATCCCTGTTGGAGAAACTCCGTGCCAGAGAAACTCCGTGTTTGAGACACTCCACGTTGGAGAATCTCCTTGTTAGAAAAACCTTGTTTGAGAAACTCCTTGTTGGAGAAACTCCATGTTGGAGAAACTCCATGTTGGAGAAACTCCGTGCTGGGGAAACTTCGTGTTGGGGAAACGACGTGTTGGAGAAACTCCATGTTGGATAAGCTCCGCGGCGGAGAAACTCCGTGTCGGAGAAACTCCGTGTTGGAGAAACTCCGTGTTGGAGAAACTCCGTGTTATAGAAACTCCGTGTTGGAGAAACTTCGTGATGAAAAAACTCCGTGCTGGAGAAACTCCGTGCTAGAGAAACTCCGTGTTTGAGACACTCCACGTTGGAGAATCTCCTTGTTGGAAAAAACCTTGTTTGAGAAACTCCTTGTTGGAGAAACTCCGCGTTGGAGAAACTCCGTGCTGGGGAAACTTCGTGTTGGGGAAACGCCGTGTTGGAGAAACTCCACGTTGGAGAAACTCTGTGTCGGAGAAACTCCGTGTTGGAGAAGCTCCGTGTCGGAGAAACTCTGTGTTGGAGAAACTCCGTGTCGGAGAAACTCCGTGTTGGAGAAACTCCGTGTCGGAGAAACTCAGTTTCGGAGAAACTCCGTGTCGGAGAAACTCCGTGTTGGAGAAAGCCCTTGTTGGAGAAACTCCGTGTTGGAGAAACTCCGTGTTGGAGAAACTCCGTGCTGGGGAAACTTCGTGTTGGGGTAACGCTGTGTTGGAGAAACTCCATGTTGGAGAAACTCCGTGTCGGAGAAACTCCGTGTTGGAGAAACTCCGTGTTGGAGAAAGTCCCTGTTGGAGAAACTCCGTGTTGGAGAAACTCCACGCTGGAGAAACTCCGTGTTCGAAAAACTCCGTGTTGGAGGAACTCTGTGTTGGACAAACTCCGTGTTGGAGAAACTCCGCGCTGGAGAAACTTCGTGTTGGAGAAACTCCGCGTTGGAGAAACTCCGTGTTGGAGAAACTCCGTGTTGGAGAAACTCCTTGTTGGAGAAACTCCGTGTTGGAGAAACTCCGTGCTGGGGAAACTTCCTGTTGGGGAAACGCCGTGTTGGAAAAACTCCACGTTGGAGAAACTCCGTGTCGGAGAAACTTCGTGTTGGAGAAACTCTGTGTCGGAGAAACTCCGTGTCGGAGAAACTCCGTGTTGGAGAAACTCCGTGTCGGAGAAACTCAGTGTCGGAGAAACTCCGTGTCGGAGAAACTCCGTAATGGAGAAACTCCGTGTTGGAGAAACTCCGTGCTTGGGAAACTTCGTGTTGGGGTAACGCCGTGTTGGAGAAACTCCATGTTGGAGAAACTCCGTGTCGGAGAAACTCCGTGTCGGAGAAACTCCGTGTTGGAGAAACTCTGTGTTGGAGAAACTTCGTGTTGGAGAAAATCCTTGTTGGAGAAACTCCGTGCTATAGCAACTCCGTGTTAGAGAAACTCCGCGCTGGAGAAACTCCGTGTTGGAGAAACTCCGCGTTGGAGAAACTCCGTGTTGGAGAAACTCCGTGTTGGAGAAACTCCGTGTCGGAGAAACTCCGCATTGGAGAAACTCCGTGTTGGAGAAACTTTGTTGGAGAAACTCCCTGTTGAAGAAACTCCGTGTTGTAGAAACTCCGTGTTGTAGAAACTCCGTGTTGGAGATAATCCATGTTGGAGAAACTCCATGTTGGAGAAACTCCATGCTGCAGAAAATCCGCGCTGGGGAAACTACGCGCTGGAGAATCTCCGCGCTGGAGAGACTTCGTGTTGAACAAACTCCGTGTTGCACAAACTCCGTGTTGGGGAAACTCCGTGTGTGAGAAACTCCGTGTTGGAGAAACTCCGTGTTGGAGAAGCTCCGTGTTGGAGAAACTTCGTATCGGAGAAAGTCCGTGTCGGAGAAACTCCGTGTCGCAGAAACTCCGCGTTGTAGAAACTTCGTGTTGGCGAAACTCCTTGTTGTAGAAACTCCGTGTTGGAGAAACTTATTGTTAGATAAACTCCGTGTTGGAGAAACTTCGTGCTGGAGAAACTCTGTGTCGGAGAAACTCTGTGTCGGAGAAAGTCTGTGTCGGAGACACTCCGTGTTGGAGAAACTCCGTGTTGGAGAAACTCCGTGCTAGAGAAACTCCGTGTTTGAGACACTCCACGTTGGAGAATCTCCTTGTTGGAAAAAACCTTGTTTGAGAAACTCCTTGTTGGAGAAACTCTGTGTCGGAGAAACTCCGTGCTGGGGAAACTTCGTGTTGGGGAAACGCCGTGTTGGAGAAACTCCATGTTGGAGAAATTCCGTGTTGGAGAAACTCCGTGTTGGAGAAACTCCGTGTTGGAGAAACTCCGTGTTGGAGAAACTTCGTGTTGGAGAAAATTCTTGTTGGAGAAACTCCGTGCGATAGCAACCCCGTGTTGGAGAAACTCCGCGCTGGAGAATCTCCGTGATCGAAAAACTCCGTGTTGGAGGAACTCTGTGTTGGAGAAACTCAGTGTCGGAGAAACTCCGTGTCGGAGAAACTCCGTGTTGGAGAAAGTCCTTGTTGGAGAAACTCCGTGTTGGAGAAACTCCGTGCTAGAGAAACTCCGTGTTTGAGACACTCCACGTTGGAGAATCTCCTTGTTGGAAAAACCTTGTTTGAGAAACTCCTTGTTGGAGAAACTCCGTGTTGGAGAAACTCCGTGCTGGGGAAACTTCGTGTTGGGGAAACGCCGTGTTGGAGAAACTCCATGTTGGATAAACTCCGTGGTGGAGAAACTCCGTGTCGGAGAAACTCCGTGTTGGAGAAACTCCGTGTTGGAGAAACTCCGTGTTGGAGAAACTCCGTGTTGGAGAAACTTCGTGATGAAAAAACTCCGTGCTGGAGAAACTCCGTGCTAGAGAAACTCCGTGTTTGAGACACTCCACGTTGGAGAATCTCCTTGTTGGAAAAAACCTTGTTTGAGAAACTCCTTGTTGGAGAAACTCCGCGTTGGAGAAACTCCGTGCTGGGGAAACTTCGTGTTGGGGAAACGCCGTGTTGGAGAAACTCCACGTTGGAGAAACTCTGTGTCGGAGAAACTCCGTGTTGGAGAAGCTCCGTGTCGGAGAAACTCTGTGTTGGAGAAACTCCGTGTCGGAGAAACTCCGTGTTGGAGAAACTCCGTGTCGGAGAAACTCAGTGTCGGAGAAACTCAGTGTCGGAGAAACTCCGTGTTGGAGAAAGCCCTTGTTGGAGAAACTCCGTGTTGGAGAAACTCCGTGTTGGAGAAACTCCGTGCTGGGGAAACTGCGTGTTGGGGTAACGCTGTGTTGGAGAAACTCCATGTTGGAGAAACTCCGTGTCGGAGAAACTCCGTGTTGGAGAAAGTCCCTGTTGGAGAAACTCCGTGTTGGAGAAACTTCGTGTTGGAGAAACTTCGTGTTGGAGAAAATCCTTGTTGGAGAAACTCCGTGCTATAGCAACTCCGTGTTGGAGAAACTCCACGCTGGAGAAACTCCGTGTTCGAAAAACTCCGTGTTGGAGGAACTCTGTGTTGGACAAACTCCGTGTTGGAGAAACTCCGCGCTGGAGAAACTTCGTGTTGGAGAAACTCCGCGTTGGAGAAACTCCGTGTTGGAGAAACTCCGTGTTGGAGAAACTCCTTGTTGGAGAAACTCCGTGTTGGAGAACCTCCGTGCTGGGGAAACTTCCTGTTGGGGAAACGCCGTGTTGGAAAAACTCCACGTTGGAGAAACTCCGTGTCGGAGAAACTTCGTGTTAGAGAAACTCTGTGTCGGAGAAACTCCGTGTCGGAGAAACTCCGTGTTGGAGAAACTCCGTGTCGGAGAAACTCAGTGTCGGAGAAACTCCGTGTCGGAGAAACTCCGTGTTGGAGAAACTTCGTGTTGGAGAAACTCCGTGCTGGGGAAACTTCGTGTTGGGGTAACGCCGTGTTGGAGAAACTCCATGTTGGAGAAACTCCGTGTCGGAGAAACTCCGTGTCGGAGAAACTCCGTGTTGGAGAAACTCCGTGTTGGAGAAACTCCGTGTTGGAGAAACTCCGTGTTGGAGAAACTTCGTGTTGGAGAAAATCCTTGTTGGAGAAACTCCGTGCTATAGCAACTCCGTGTTAGAGAAACTCCGCGCTGGAGAAACTCCGTGTTGGAGAAACTCCGCGTTGGAGAAACTCCGTGTTGGAAAAACTCCGTGTTGGAGAAACTCCGTGTCGGAGAAACTCCGCATTGGAGAAACTCCGTGTTGGAGAAACTTTGTTGGAGAAACTCCCTGTTGAAGAAACTCCGTGTTGTAGAAACTCTGTGTTGTAGAAACTCCGTGTTGGAGATAATCCATGTTGGAGAAACTCCATGTTGGAGAAACTCCATGCTGCAGAAAATCCGCGCTGGGGAAACTACGCGCTGGAGAATCTCCGCGCTGGAGAGACTTCGTGTTGGAGAAACTCCGTGTTGCACAAACTCCGTGTTGGGGAAACTCCGTGTGTGAGAAACTCCGTGTTGGAGAAACTCCGTGTCGCAGAAACTCCGTGTTGTAGAAACTTCGTGTTGGCGAAACTCCTTGTTGTAGAAACTCCGTGTTGGAGAAACTTATTGTTAGATAAACTCCGTGTTGGAGAAACTTCGTGCTGGAGAAACTCTGTGTCGGAGAAACTCTGTGTCGGAGAAAGTCTGTGTCGGAGACACTCCGTGTTGGAGAAACTCCGTGTTGGAGAAACTCCGTGCTAGAGAAACTCCGTGTTTGAGACACTCCACGTTGGAGAATCTCCTTGTTGGAGAAACTCTGTGTCGGATAAACTCCGTGCTGGGGAAACTTCGTGTTGGGGAAACGCCGTGTTGGAGAAACTCCATGTTGGAGAAATTCCGTGTTGGAGAAACTCCGTGTTGGAGAAACTCCGTGTTGGAGAAACTCCGTGTTGGAGAAACTTCGTGTTGGAGAAAATTCTTGTTGGAGAAACTCCGTGCGATAGCAACCCCGTGTTGGAGAAACTCCGCGCTGGAGAATCTCCGTGATCGAAAAACTCCGTGTTGGAGGAACTCTGTGTTGGAGAAACTCAGTGTCGGAGAAACTCCGTGTCGGAGAAACTCCGTGTTGGAGAAAGTCCTTGTTGGAGAAACTCCGTGTTGGAGAAACTCCGTGCTAGAGAAACTCCGTGTTTGAGACACTCCACGTTGGAGAATCTCCTTGTTGGAAAAACCTTGTTTGAGAAACTCCTTGTTGGAGAAACTCCGTGTTGGAGAAACTCCGTGCTGGGGAAACTTCGTGTTGGGGAAACGCCGTGTTGGAGAAACTCCATGTTGGATAAACTCCGTGGCGGAGAAACTCCGTGTCGGAGAAACTCCGTGTTGGAGAAACTCCGTGTTGGAGAAACTCCGTGTTGGAGAAACTGCGTGTTGGAGAAACTTCGTGTTGGAGAAACTCCGTGTTGGAGAAACTCCGTGCTATAGCAACTCCGTGTTGGAGAAACTCCGCGCTGGAGAAACTCCGTGTTCGAAAAACTCCGTGTTGGAGGAACTCTGTGTTGGAGAAACTCCGCGCTGGAGAAACTTCGTGTTGGAGAAACTCCGCGTTGGAGAAACTCCGTGTTGGAGAAACTCCGTGTTGGAGAAACTCCGTGTCGGAGAAACTCCGTATTGGAGAAACTCCGTGTTGGAGAAACTTTATGTTGGAGAAACTCCATGTCGAATAAACTTCGTATTGGAGAAACTCCGTGTTGGAGAAATTTTATGTTGTAGAAACTCCGTGTTGGAGAAACTCCATGTTGTAGAAACTTCGTGTTGAAGAAACTCCGTGTTGGAGAAACTCCGTGTTGGAGAAACTCCGTGTTAGAGAAACTCCATGTTGGAGAAAGTCCGTGTTGGAGAATGTCCGTGTTGGAGAAACTCCGTGTTGGAGAAACTCCGTGTTGGAGAAACTTTATGTTGTAGAAACTCCGTGATGGAGAAACTCCATGTTGTAGAAACTCCGTGTTGAAGAAACTCAGTGTTGGAGAAAATCCGTGTTGGAGAAACTCCGTGTCGGAGAAACTCCGTGTCGGAGAAACTCTGTGTCGGAGAAAGTCTGTGGCGGAGAAACTCCGTGTTGGAGAAACTCCGTGTTGGAGAAACTCCGTGTCGGAGAAACTCCGTGTCGGAGAAACTCCGTGTTGGAGAAACTTATTGTTAGATAAACTCCGTGTTGGAGAAACTTCGTGCTGGAGAAAGTCTGTGTCGGAGAAACTCTGTGTCGGAGAAACTCCGTGTTGGAGAAACTCCGTGTTGGAGAAACTCCGTGCCGGAGAAACTCCGTGTCGGAGAAACTCCGTGTCGGAGGAACTACGTGTTGGAGAAACTCCGTGTTAGAGAAACGATATGTTGTAGAAACTTCGTGTTGGAGAAACTCCGTGTTGTAGAAGCTTCGTGTTGGCAAAACTCCATGTTGTAGAAACTTCGTGTTGGAGAAACTCTGTGTTGGAGAAAATTATTGTTAGAGAAACTCCGTGATGGAGAAACTTCGTGCTGGAGAAGCTTCGTGTTGTAGAAACTGTGTCGGAGAAACTCCGTGTTGGAGAAACTCCGTGTCGGAGAAACTCCGTGTCGGAGAAACGCCGTGTTGGAGGAACTCCGTCTTGGAGAATCTCCATGTCGGAGAAACTCCATGTTGGAGAAACTCCGTGTTGGAGAAACTCCGTGTCGGGGAAACTCCGTGTTGGAGAAACTCCGTGTTGGAGAAACTCCGTGTTGGAGAAAATCCTTGTTGGAGAAACTCCGTGCTATAGCAACTCCGTGTTGGAGAAACTCTGCGCTGGAGAAACTCCGCGCTGGAGAAACTCCGTGTTGGAGAAACTCCGTGTTGGAGAAACTCTGTGTTGGAGAAACACCACGTTAGAGAAACTCCGTGTTGGAGAAAATCCCTGTTGTAGAAACTTCATTTTAGAAAAACACCATGTCTTAGAAACTCCCTGTTTAATAAACTCCCTGTTGGAGAAAGTTCATGTTGGAGAAACTCCCTGTTGGAAACCTCATTGTTGGAGAAACTCCCTGTTGCAGAAACTCTGTGTTGGAGAAACTCCGTGTTGGAGATACTACGTGTTGGAGAAACTGCGTGTTGGAGAAACTCTGTGTTCGAGAATCTCCGTGTTGTAGAAACTCCGTGTTGTAGAAACTCCGTGTTGGAGAAACTCCGTGTTGGAGAAACTCCGTGTTGGAGAAACTCCGTGTTGGAGAAACTTCGTGTTGGAGAAAATTCTTGTTGGAGAAACTCCGTGCGATAGCAACCCCGTGTTGGAGAATCTCCGTGATCGAAAAACTCCGTGTTGGAGGAACTCTGTGTTGGAGAAACTCAGTGTCGGAGAAACTCCGTGTCGGAGAAACTCCGTGTTGGAGAAAGTCCTTGTTGGAGAAACTCCGTGTTGGAGAAACTCCGTGCTAGAGAAACTCCGTGTTTGAGACACTCCACGTTGGAGAATCTCCTTGTTGGAAAAACCTTGTTTGAGAAACTCCTTGTTGGAGAAACTCCGTGTTGGAGAAACTCCGTGCTGGGGAAACTTCGTGTTGGGGAAACGCCGTGTTGGAGAAACTCCATGTTGGATAAACTCCGTGTCGGAGAAACTCCGTGTTGGAGAAACTCCGTGTCGGAGAAACTCAGTGTCGGAGAAACTCCGTGTCGGAGAAACTCCGTGTTGGAGAAACTCCGTGTTGGAGAAACTCCGTGCTGGGGAAACTTCGTGTTGGGGTAACGCCGTGTTGGAGAAACTCCATGTTGGAGAAACTCCGTGTCGGAGAAACTCCGTGTCGGAGAAACTCCGTGTTGGAGAAACTCCGTGTTGGAGAAACTCCGTGTTGGAGAAACTCCGTGTTGGAGAAACTTCGTGTTGGAGAAAATCCTTGTTGGAGAAACTCCGTGCTATAGCAACTCCGTGTTAGAGAAACTCCGCGCTGGAGAAACTCCGTGTTGGAGAAACTCCGCGTTGGAGAAACTCCGTGTTGGAGAAACTCCGTGTTGGAGAAACTCCGTGTCGGAGAAACTCCGCATTGGAGAAACTCCGTGTTGGAGAAACTTTGTTGGAGAAACTCCCTGTTGAAGAAACTCCGTGTTGTAGAAACTCCGTGTTGTAGAAACTCCGTGTTGGAGATAATCCATGTTGGAGAAACTCCATGTTGGAGAAACTCCATGCTGCAGAAAATCCGCGCTGGGGAAACTACGCGCTGGAGAATCTCCGCGCTAGAGAGACTTCGTGTTGGAGAAACTCCGTGTTGCACAAACTCCGTGTTGGGGAAACTCCGTGTGTGAGAAACTCCGTGTTGGAGAAACTCCGTGTTGGAGAAGCTCCGTGTTGGAGAAACTTCGTATCGGAGAAAGTCCGTGTCGGAGAAACTCCGTGTCGCAGAAACTCCGTGTTGTAGAAACTTCGTGTTGGCGAAACTCCTTGTTGTAGAAACTCCGTGTTGGAGAAACTTATTGTTAGATAAACTCCGTGTTGGAGAAACTTCGTGCTGGAGAAACTCTGTGTCGGAGAAAGTCTGTGTCGGAGACACTCCGTGTTGGAGAAACTCCGTGTTGGAGAAACTCCGTGCTAGAGAAACTCCGTGTTTGAGACACTCCACGTTGGAGAATCTCCTTGTTGGAAAAAACCTTGTTTGAGAAACTCCTTGTTGGAGAAACTCTGTGTCGGAGAAACTCCGAGCTGGGGAAACTTCGTGTTGGGGAAACGCCGTGTTGGAGAAACTCCATGTTGGAGAAATTCCGTGTTGGAGAAACTCCGTGTTGGAGAAACTCCGTGTTGGAGAAACTCCGTGTTGGAGAAACTTCGTGTTGGAGAAAATTCTTGTTGGAGAAACTCCGTGCGATAGCAACCCCGTGTTGGAGAAACTCCGCGCTGGAGAATCTCCGTGATCGAAAAACTCCGTGTTGGAGGAACTCTGTGTTGGAGAAACTCAGTGTCGGAGAAACTCCGTGTCGGAGAAACTCCGTGTTGGAGAAAGTCCTTGTTGGAGAAACTCCGTGTTGGAGAAACTCCGTGCTAGAGAAACTCCGTGTTTGAGACACTCCACGTTGGAGAATCTCCTTGTTGGAAAAACCTTGTTTGAGAAACTCCTTGTTGGAGAAACTCCGTGTTGGAGAAACTCCGTGCTGGGGAAACTTCGTGTTGGGGAAACGCCGTGTTGGAGAAACTCCATGTTGGATAAACTCCGTGGCGGAGAAACTCCGTGTCGGAGAAACTCCGTGTTGGAGAAACTCCGTGTTGGAGAAACTCCGTGTTGGAGAAACTGCGTGTTGGAGAAACTTCGTGTTGGAGAAACTCCGTGTTGGAGAAACTCCGTGCTATAGCAACTCCGTGTTGGAGAAACTCCGCGCTGGAGAAACTCCGTGTTCGAAAAACTCCGTGTTGGAGGAACTCTGTGTTGGAGAAACTCCGCGCTGGAGAAACTTCGTGTTGGAGAAACTCCGCGTTGGAGAAACTCCGTGTTGGAGAAACTCCGTGTTGGAGAAACTCCGTGTCGGAGAAACTCCGTATTGGAGAAACTCCGTGTTGGAGAAACTTTATGTTGGAGAAACTCCATGTCGAATAAACTTCGTATTGGAGAAACTCCGTGTTGGAGAATTTTTATGTTGTAGAAACTCCGTGTTGGAGAAACTCCATGTTGTAGAAACTTCGTGTTGAAGAAACTCCGTGTTGGAGAAACTCCGTGTTGGAGAAACTCCGTGTTAGAGAAACTCCATGTTGGAGAAAGTCCGTGTTGGAGAATGTCCGTGTTGGAGAAACTCCGTGTTGGAGAAACTCCGTGTTGGAGAAACTTTATGTTGTAGAAACTCCGTGATGGAGAAACTCCATGTTGTAGAAACTCCGTGTTGAAGAAACTCAGTGTTGGAGAAAATCCGTGTTGGAGAAACTCCGTGTCGGAGAAACTCCGTGTCGGAGAAACTCTGTGTCGGAGAAAGTCTGTGGCGGAGAAACTCCGTGTTGGAGAAACTCCGTGTTGGAGAAACTCCGTGTCGGAGAAACTCCGTGTCGGAGAAACTCCGTGTTGGAGAAACTTATTGTTAGATAAACTCCGTGTTGGAGAAACTTCGTGCTGGAGAAAGTCTGTGTCGGAGAAACTCTGTGTCGGAGAAACTCCGTGTTGGAGAAACTCCGTGTTGGAGAAACTCCGTGCCGGAGAAACTCCGTGTCGGAGAAACTCCGTGTCGGAGGAACTACGTGTTGGAGAAACTCCGTGTTAGAGAAACGATATGTTGTAGAAACTTCGTGTTGGAGAAACTCCGTGTTGTAGAAGCTTCGTGTTGGCAAAACTCCATGTTGTAGAAACTTCGTGTTGGAGAAACTCTGTGTTGGAGAAAATTATTGTTAGAGAAACTCCGTGATGGAGAAACTTCGTGCTGGAGAAACTTCGTGTTGTAGAAACTGTGTCGGAGAAACTCCGTGTTGGAGAAACTCCGTGTCGGAGAAACTCCGTGTCGGAGAAACGCCGTGTTGGAGGAACTCCGTCTTGGAGAATCTCCATGTCGGAGAAACTCCATGTTGGAGAAACTCCGTGTTGGAGAAACTCCGTGTCGGGGAAACTCCGTGTTGGAGAAACTCCGTGTTGGAGAAACTCCGTGTTGGAGAAAATCCTTGTTGGAGAAACTCCGTGCTATAGCAACTCCGTGTTGGAGAAACTCTGCGCTGGAGAAACTCCGCGCTGGAGAAACTCCGTGTTGGAGAAACTCCGTGTTGGAGAAACTCTGTGTTGGAGAAACACCACGTTAGAGAAACTCCGTGTTGGAGAAAATCCCTGTTGTAGAAACTTCATTTTAGAAAAACACCATGTCTTAGAAACTCCCTGTTTAATAAACTCCCTGTTGGAGAAAGTTCATGTTGGAGAAACTTCCTGTTGGAAACCTCATTGTTGGAGAAACTCCCTGTTGCAGAAACTCTGTGTTGGAGAAACTCCGTGTTGGAGATACTACGTGTTGGAGAAACTGCGTGTTGGAGAAACTCTGTGTTCGAGAATCTCCGTGTTGTAGAAACTCCGTGTTGTAGAAACTCCGTGTTGGAGAAACTCCGTGTTGGAGAAACTCCGTGTTGGAGAAACTCCGTGTTGGAGAAACTTCGTGTTGGAGAAAATTCTTGTTGGAGAAACTCCGTGCGATAGCAACCCCGTGTTGGAGAATCTCCGTGATCGAAAAACTCCGTGTTGGAGGAACTCTGTGTTGGAGAAACTCAGTGTCGGAGAAACTCCGTGTCGGAGAAACTCCGTGTTGGAGAAAGTCCTTGTTGGAGAAACTCCGTGTTGGAGAAACTCCGTGCTAGAGAAACTCCGTGTTTGAGACACTCCACGTTGGAGAATCTCCTTGTTGGAAAAACCTTGTTTGAGAAACTCCTTGTTGGAGAAACTCCGTGTTGGAGAAACTCCGTGCTGGGGAAACTTCGTGTTGGGGAAACACCGTGTTGGAGAAACTCCATGTTGGATAAACTCCGTGGCGGAGAAACTCCGTGTCGGAGAAACTCCGTGTTGGAGAAACTCCGTGTTGGAGAAACTCCGTGTTGGAGAAACTGCGTGTTGGAGAAACTTCGTGTTGGAGAAACTCCGTGTTGGAGAAACTCCGTGCTAGAGAAACTCCGCGTTGGAGACACTCCACGTTGGAGAATCTCCTTGTTGGAAAAAACCTTGTTTGAGAAACTCCTTGTTGGAGAAACTCCGTGTTGGAGAAACTCCGTGCTGGGGAAACTTCGTGTTGGGGAAACGCCGTGTTGGAAAAACTCCACGTTGGAGAAACTCTGTGTCGGAGAAACTCCGTGTCGGATAAACTCCGTGTTGGAGAAACTCCGTGTTGGAGAAAGTCCTTGTTGGAGAAACTCCGTGTTGGAGAAACTCCGTGCTGGGGAAACTTCGTGTTGGGGTAACGCCGTGTTGGAGAAACTCCGTGTCGGAGAAACTCCGTGTCGGAGAAACTCCGTGTTGGAGAAACTCCGTGTTGGAGAAACTCCGTGTTGGAGAAACTCCGTGTTGAAGAAACTTCGTGTTGGAGAAAATCCTTGTTGGAGAAACTCCGTGCTATAGCAACTCCGTGTTGGAGAAACTCCGCGCTGGAGAAACTCCGTGTTGGAGAAACTCCGCGTTGGAGAAACTCCGTGTTGAAGAAACTCCGTGTTGGAGAAACTCCGTGTCGGAGAAACTCCGCATTGGAGAAACTTCGTGTTGGAGAAACTTTATGTTGGAGAAACTCCCTGTTGTAGAAACTCCGTGTTGTAGAAACTCCGTGTTGGAGATAATCTATGTTGGAGAAACTTCATGTTGGAGAAACTCCATGCTGCAGAAAATCCGCGCTGGGGAAACTACGCGCTGGAGAATCTCCGCGCTGGAGAGACTTCGTGTTGGAGAAACTCCGTGTTGCAGAAACTCCGTGTTGGAGAAACTCCGTGTGTGAGAAACTCCGTGTTGGAGAAACTCCGTGTTGGAGAAGCTCCGTGTTGGAGAAACTTCGTATCGGAGAAAGTCCGTGTCGGAGAAATTCCGTGTCGCAGAAACTCCGTGTTGTAGAAACTTCGTGTTGGCGAAACTCCTTGTTGAAGAAACTCCGTGTTGGAGAAACTTATTGTTAGATAAACTCCGTGTTGGAGAAACTTCGTGCTGGAGAAACTCTGTGTCGGAGAAAATCTGTGTCGGAGAAAGTCTGTGTCGGAGAAACTCCGTGTTGGAGAAACTCCGTGTTGGAGAAACTCCGTGCTAGAGAAACTCCGTGTTTGAGACACTCCACGTTGGAGAATCTCCTTGTTGTAAAAAACCTTGTTTGAGAAACTCCTTGTTGGAGAAACTCTGTGTCGGAGAAACTCCGTGCTGGGGAAACTTCGTGTTGGGGAAACGCCGTGTTGGAGAAACTCCATGTTGGAGAAACTCCGTGTCGGAGAAACTCCGTGCCGGAGAAACTCCGTGTTGGAGAAACTCCGTGTTGGAGAAACTCCGTGTTGGAGAAACTTCGTGTTGGAGAAAATCCTTGTTGGAGAAACTCCGTGCTATAGCAACTCCGTGTTGGAGAAACTCCGCGCTGGAGAAACTCCGTGTTCGAAAAACTCCGTGTTGGAGGAACTCTGTGTTGGAGAAACTCCGCGCTGGAGAAACTTCGTGTTGGAGAAACTCCGCGTTGGAGAAACTCCGTGTTGGAGAAACTCCGTGTTGGAGAAACTCCGTGTCGGAGAAACTCCGTATTGGAGAAACTCCGTGTTGGAGAAACTTTATGTTGGAGAAACTCCATGTCGAATAAACTTCGTATTGGAGAAACTCCGTGTCGGAGAAACTCCGTGTTGGAGAAACTCCGTGTTGGAGAAACTCCGTGTTGGAGAAACTCCGTGTTGGAGAAACTCCGTGTTGAAGAAACTTCGTGTTGGAGAAAATCCTTGTTGGAGAAACTCCGTGCTATAGCAACTCCGTGTTGGAGAAACTCCGCGCTGGAGAAACTCCGTGTTGGAGAAACTCCGCGTTGGAGAAACTCCGTGTTGAAGAAACTCCGTGTTGGAGAAACTCCGTGTCGGAGAAACTCCGCATTGGAGAAACTTCGTGTTGGAGAAACTTTATGTTGGAGAAACTCCCTGTTGTAGAAACTCCGTGTTGTAGAAACTCCGTGTTGGAGATAATCTATGTTGGAGAAACTTCATGTTGGAGAAACTCCATGCTGCAGAAAATCCGCGCTGGGGAAACTACGCGCTGGAGAATCTCCGCGCTGGAGAGACTTCGTGTTGGAGAAACTCCGTGTTGCAGAAACTCCGTGTTGGAGAAACTCCGTGTGTGAGAAACTCCGTGTTGGAGAAACTCCGTGTTGGAGAAGCTCCGTGTTGGAGAAACTTCGTATCGGAGAAAGTCCGTGTCGGAGAAATTCCGTGTCGCAGAAACTCCGTGTTGTAGAAACTTCGTGTTGGCGAAACTCCTTGTTGAAGAAACTCCGTGTTGGAGAAACTTATTGTTAGATAAACTCCGTGTTGGAGAAACTTCGTGCTGGAGAAACTCTGTGTCGGAGAAAATCTGTGTCGGAGAAAGTCTGTGTCGGAGAAACTCCGTGTTGGAGAAACTCCGTGTTGGAGAAACTCCGTGCTAGAGAAACTCCGTGTTTGAGACACTCCACGTTGGAGAATCTCCTTGTTGGAAAAAACCTTGTTTGAGAAACTCCTTGTTGGAGAAACTCTGTGTCGGAGAAACTCCGTGCTGGGGAAACTTCGTGTTGGGGAAACGCCGTGTTGGAGAAACTCCATGTTGGAGAAACTCCGTGTCGGAGAAACTCCGTGCCGGAGAAACTCCGTGTTGGAGAAACTCCGTGTTGGAGAAACTCCGTGTTGGAGAAACTTCGTGTTGGAGAAAATCCTTGTTGGAGAAACTCCGTGCTATAGCAACTCCGTGTTGGAGAAACTCCGCGCTGGAGAAACTCCGTGTTCGAAAAACTCCGTGTTGGAGGAACTCTGTGTTGGAGAAACTCCGCGCTGGAGAAACTTCGTGTTGGAGAAACTCCGCGTTGGAGAAACTCCGTGTTGGAGAAACTCCGTGTTGGAGAAACTCCGTGTCGGAGAAACTCCGTATTGGAGAAACTCCGTGTTGGAGAAACTTTATGTTGGAGAAACTCCATGTCGAATAAACTTCGTATTGGAGAAACTCCATGTTGTAGAAACTTCGTGTTGAAGAAACTCCGTGTTGGAGAAACTCCGTGTTGGAGAAACTCCGTGTTAGAGAAACTCCATGTTGGAGAAAGTCCGTGTTGGAGAATGTCCGTGTTGGAGAAACTCCGTGTTGGAGAAACTCCGTGTTGGAGAAACTTTATGTTGTAGAAACTCCGTGATGGAGAAACTCCATGTTGTAGAAACTCCGTGTTGAAGAAACTCAGTGTTGGAGAAACTCCGTGTCGGAGAAACTCAGTTGTTGGAGAAACTCCGTGTTGGAGAAACTGTGTCAGAGAAACTCCGTGTCGGAGAAACTCTGTGTCGGAGAAATTCCTTGTTGGAGAAACTCTGTGCTGGAGAAACTCCTTGTTGGAGAAACTCTGTGTTGGAGAAACTTATTGCTAGAGAAACTCCGTAATGGAGAAACTTCGTGCTGGAGAAACTTCGTGTTGTAGAAACTGTATCGGAGAAACTCCGTGTTGGAGAAACTCCATGTCGGAGAAACTCCGTGTTGGAGGAACTCCCTCTTGGAGAATCTCCGTGTCGGAGAAACTCCATGTTGGAGAAACTCCGTGTTGGAGAAACTCCGTGTCGGGGAAACTCCGTGTTGGAGAAACTCCGTGTTGGAGAAAGTCCGTGTTGGAGAAAATCCTTGTTGGAGAAACTCCGTGCTATAGCAACTCCGTGTTGGAGAAACTCTGCGCTGGAGAAATTCCGCGCTGGAGAAACTCCGTGTTGGAGAAACTCCTTGTTGGAGAAACTCTGTGTTGGAGAAACTCCGTGTTGGAGAAACACCACGTTAGAGAAACTCCGTGTTGGAGAAAATCCCTGTTGGAGAAACTCCGTGCCAGAGAAACTCCGTGTTTGAGACACTCCACGTTGGAGAATCTCCTTGTTAGAAAAACCTTGTTTGAGAAACTCCTTGTTGGAGAAACTCCGTGCTGGGGAAACTTCGTGTTGGGGAAACGACGTGTTGGAGAAACTCCATGTTGGATAAACTCCGCGGCGGAGAAACTCCGTGTCGGAGAAACTCCGTGTTGGAGAAACTTCGTGTTGGAGAAACTCCGTGTTGGAGAAACTTCGTGATGAAAAAACTCCGTGTTGGAGAAACTCCGTGCTAGAGAAACTCCGTGTTTGAGACACTCCACGTTGGAGAATCTCCTTGTTGGAAAAAACCTTGTTTGAGAAACTCCTTGTTGGAGAAACTCCGCGTTGGAGAAACTCCGTGCTGGGGAAACTTCGTGTTGGGGAAACGCCGTGTTGGAGAAACTCCACGTTGGAGAAACTCTGTGTCGGAGAAACTCCGTGTTGGAGAAGCTCCGTGTCGGAGAAACTCTGTGTTGGAGAAACTCCGTGTCGGAGAAACTCCGTGTTGGAGAAACTCCGTGTCGGAGAAACTCAGTGTCGGAGAAACTCCGTGTCGGAGAAACTCCGTGTTGGAGAAAGCCCTTGTTGGAGAAACTCCGTGTTGGAGAAACTCCGTGTTGGAGAAACTCCGTGCTGGGGAAACTTCGTGTTGGGGTAACGCTGTGTTGGAGAAACTCCATGTTGGAGAAACTCCGTGTCGGAGAAACTCCGTGTTGGAGAAACTCCGTGTTGGAGAAAGTCCCTGTTGGAGAAACTCCGTGTTGGAGAAACTTCGTGTTGGAGAAAATCCTTGTTGGAGAAACTCCGTGCTATAGCAACTCCGTGTTGGAGAAACTCCACGCTGGAGAAACTCCGTGTTCGAAAAACTCCGTGTTGGAGGAACTCTGTGTTGGACAAACTCCGTGTTGGAGAAACTCCGCGCTGGAGAAACTTCGTGTTGGAGAAACTCCGCGTTGGAGAAACTCCGTGTTGGAGAAACTCCGTGTTGGAGAAACTCCTTGTTGGAGAAACTCCGTGTTGGAGAAACTCCGTGCTGGGGAAACTTCCTGTTGGGGAAACGCCGTGTTGGAAAAACTCCACGTTGGAGAAACTCCGTGTCGGAGAAACTTCGTGTTGGAGAAACTCTGTGTCGGAGAAACTCCGTGTCGGAGAAACTCCGTGTTGGAGAAACTCCGTGTCGGAGAAACTCAGTGTCGGAGAAACTCCGTGTCGGAGAAACTCCGTGTTGGAGAAACTCCGTGTTGGAGAAACTCCGTGCTGGGGAAACTTCGTGTTGGGGTAACGCCGTGTTGGAGAAACTCCATGTTGGAGAAACTCCGTGTCGGAGAAACTCCGTGTCGGAGAAACTCCGCGTTGGAGAAACTCCGTGTTGGAGAAACTCCGTGTTGGAGAAACTCCGTGTTGGAGAAACTTCGTGTTGGAGAAAATCCTTGTTGGAGAAACTCCGTGGTGGAGATAATCCATGTTGGAGAAACTCCATGCTGCAGAAAATCCGCGCTGGGGAAACTACGCGCTGGAGAATCTCCGCGCTGGAGAGACTTCGTGTTGGAGAAACTCCGTGTTGCACAAACTCCGTGTTGGGGAAACTCCGTGTGTGAGAAACTCCGTGTTGGAGAAACTCCGTGTTGGAGAAGCTCCGTGTTGGAGAACCTTCGTATCGGAGAAAGTCCGTGTCGGAGAAACTCCGTGTCGCAGAAACTAAGTGTTGTAGAAACTTCGTGTTGGCGAAACTCCTTGTTGTAGAAACTCCGTGTTGGAGAAACTTATTGTTAGATAAACTCCGTGTTGGAGAAACTTCGTGCTGGAGAAACTCTGTGTCGGAGAAACTCTGTGTCGGAGAAAGTCTGTGTCGGAGACACTCCGTGTTGGAGAAACTCCGTGTTGGAGAAACTCCGTGCTAGAGAAACTCCGTGTTTGAGACACTCCACGTTGGAGAATCTCCTTGTTGGAAAAAACCTTGTTTGAGAAACTCCTTGTTGGAGAAACTCTGTGTCGGAGAAACTCCGTGCTGGGGAAACTTCGTGTTGGGGAAACGCCGTGTTGGAGAAACTCCATGTTGGAGAAACTCCGTGTTGGAGAAACTCCGTGTTGGAGAAACTCCGTGTTGGAGAAACTCCGTGTTGGAGAAACTTCGTGTTGGAGAAAATTCTTGTTGGAGAAACTCCGTGCGATAGCAACCCCGAGTTGGAGAAACTCCGCGCTGGAGAATCTCCGTGATCGAAAAACTCCGTGTTGGAGGAACTCTGTGTTGGAGAAACTCAGTGTCGGAGAAACTCCGTGTCGGAGAAACTCCGTGTTGGAGAAAGTCCTTGTTGGAGAAACTCCGTGTTGGAGAAACTCCGTGCTAGAGAAACTCCGTGTTTGAGACACTCCACGTTGGAGAATCTCCTTGTTGGAAAAACCTTGTTTGAGAAACTCCTTGTTGGAGAAACTCCGTGTTGGAGAAACTCCGTGCTGGGGAAACTTCGTGTTGGGGAAACGCCGTGTTGGAGAAACTCCATGTTGGATAAACTCCGTGGCGGAGAAACTCCGTGTCGGAGAAACTCCGTGTTGGAGAAACTCCGTGTTGGAGAAACTCCGTGTTGGAGAAACTGCGTGTTGGAGAAACTTCGTGTTGGAGAAACTCCGTGTTGGAGAAACTCCGTGCTAGAGAAACTCCGCGTTGGAGACACTCCACGTTGGAGAATCTCCTTGTTGGAAAAACCTTGTTTGAGAAATTCCTTGTTGGAGAAACTCCGTGTTGGAGAAACTGCGTGTTGGAGAAACTTCGTGTTGGAGAAACTCCGTGTTGGAGAAACTCCGTGCTAGAGAAACTCCGCGTTGGAGACACTCCACGTTGGAGAATCTCCTTGTTGGAAAAAACCTTGTTTGAGAAATTCCTTGTTGGAGAAACTCCGTGTTGGAGAAACTCCGTGCGGGGGAAACTTCGTGTTGGGGAAACGCCGTGTTGGAAAAACTCCACGTTGGAGAAACTCCGTGTCGGAGAAACTTCGTGTTGGAGAAACTCTGTGTCGGAGAAACTCCGTGTCGGAGAAACTCCGTGTTGGAGAAACTCCGTGTCGGAGAAACGCAGTGTCGGAGAAACTCCGTGTCGGAGAAACTCCGTGTTGGAGAAATTCCTTGTTGGAGAAACTCCGTGTAGGAGAAACTCCGTGTTGGAGAAACTCCGTGCTGGGGAAACTTCGTGTTGGGGTAACGCCGTGTTGGAGACACTCCATGTTGGAGAAACTCCGTGTTGGAGAAACTCCGTGTTGGAGAAACTCCGTGTTGGAGAAACTCCGTGTTGGAGAAACTCCGTGTTGGAGAAACTTCGTGTTGGAGAAAATCCTTGTTGGAGAAACTCCGTGCTATAGCAACTCCGTGTTGGAGAAACTCCGCGCTGGAGAAACTCCGTGTTGGAGAAACTCCGCGTTGGAGAAACTCCGTGTTGGAGAAACTCCGTGTTGGAGAAACTCCGTGTCGGAGAAACTCCGCATTGGAGAAACTCCGTGTTGGAGAAATTTATGTTGGAGAAACTCCCTGTTGAAGAAACTCCGTGTTGTAGAAACTCCGTGTTGTAGAAACTCCGTGTTGGAGATAATCCATGTTGGAGAAACTCCATGTTGGAGAAACTCCATGCTGCAGAAAATCCGCGCTGGGGAAACTACGCGCTGGAGAATCTCCGCGCAGGAGAGACTTCGTGTTGGAGAAGCTCCGTGTTGTAGAAACTCCGTGTTGGAGAAACTCCGTGTGTGAGAAACTCCGTGTTGGAGAAACTCTGTGTTGGAGAAGCTCCGTGTTGGAGAAACTTCGTATCGGAGAAAGTCCGTGTCGGAGAAACTCCGTGTCGCAGAAACTCCGTGTTGTAGAAACTTCGTGTTGGCGAAACTCCTTGTTGTAGAAACTTCGTGCTGGAGAAACTCTGTGTCGGAGAAAATCTGTGTCGGAGAAAGTCTGTGTCGGAGAAACTCCGTGTTGGAGAAACTCCGTGTTGGAGAAACTCCGTGCTGGGGAAACTTCGTGTTGGGGAAACGCCGTGTTGGAGAAACTCCATGTTGGAGAAACTCCGTGTCGGAGAAACTCCGTGTCGGAGAATCTCCTTGTTGGAAAAAACCTTGTTTGAGAAACTCCTTGTTGGAGAAACTCTGTGTCGGAGAAACTCCGTGCTGGGGAAACTTCGTGTTGGGGAAACGCCGTGTTGGAGAAACTTCATGTTGGAGAAACTCCGTGTCGGAGAAACTCCGTGTCGGAGAAACTCCGTGTTGGAGAAACTCCGTGTTGGAGAAACTCCGTGTTGGAGAAACTCCGTGTTGGAGAAACTTCGTGTTGGAGAAAATCCTTGTTGGAGAAACTCCGTGCTATAGCAACTCCGTGTTGGAGAAACTCCGCGCTGGAGAAACTCGGTGTTCGAAAAACTCCGTGTTGGAGGAACTCTGTGTTGGAGAAACTCCGTGTTGGAGAAACTCCGCGCTGGAGAAACTTCGTGTTGGAGAAACTCCGCGTTGGAGAAACTCCGTGTTGGAGAAATTCCGTGTCGGAGAAACTCCGTATTGGAGAAACTCCGTGTTGGAGAAACTTTATGTTGGAGAAACTCCATGTCGAAGAAACTTCGTATTGGAGAAACTCCGTGTTGGAGAAATTTTATGTTGTAGAAATTCCGTGTTGGAGAAACTCCGTGTTGGAGAAACTCCGTGTTAGAGAAACTCCATGTTGGAGAAAGTCCGTGTTGGAGAATGTCCGTGTTGGAGAAACTCCGTGTTGGAGAAACTCCGTGTTGGAGAAACTTTATGTTGTAGAAACTCCGTGATGGAGAAACTCCATGTTGTAGAAACTCCGTGTTGAAGAAACTCCGTGTTGGAGAAACTCCGTGTCGGAGAAACTCCGTGTTGGAGAAACTCCGTGTTGGAGAAACTCCGTGTTTTAGAAACTCCGTGTTGGAGAAACTCCGTGTTGTAGAAACTGTGTCAGAGAAACTCCGTGTCGGAGAAACTCCGTGTTGGAGAAACTCCGTGTTGGAGAAACTCTGTGTCGGAGAAACTCAGTGTCGGAGAAACTCCGTGTCGGAGAAACTCCGTGTTGGAGAAAGTCCTTGTTGGAGAAACTCCGTGTAGGAGAAACTCCGTGTTGGAGAAACTCCGTGCTGGGGAAACTTCGTGTTGGGGTAACGCCGTGTTGGAGACACTCCATGTTGGAGAAACTCCGTGTCGGAGAAACTCCGTGTCGGAGAAACTCCGTGTTGGAGAAACTCCGTGTTGGAGAAACTCCGTGTTGGAGAAACTCCGTGTTGGAGAAACTTCCTGTTGGAGAAAATCCTTGTTGCAGAAACTCCGTGCTATAGCAACTCCGTGTTGGAGAAATTCCGCGCTGGAGAAACTCCGTGTTGGAGAAACTCCGCGTTGGAGAAACTCCGTGTTGGAGAAACTCCGTGTTGGAGAAACTCCGTGTCGGAGAAACTCCGCATTGGAGAAACTCCGTGTTGGAGAAACTTTATGTTGGAGAAACTCCCTGTTGAAGAAACTCCGTGTTGTAGAAACTCCGTGTTGTAGAAACTCCGTGTTGGAGATAATCCATGTTGGAGAAACTCCATGTTGGAGAAACTCCATGCTGCAGAAAATCCGCGCTGGGGAAACTACGCGCTGGAGAATCTCCGCGCAGGAGAGACTTCGTGTTGGAGAAACTCCGTGTTGCAGAAACTCCGTGTTGGAGAAACTCCGTGTGTGAGAAACTCCGTGTTGGAGAAACTCTGTGTTGGAGAAGCTCCGTGTTGGAGAAACTTCGTATCGGAGAAAGTCCGTGTCGGAGAAACTCCGTGTCGCAGAAACTCCGTGTTGTAGAAACTTCGTGTTGGCGAAACTCCTTGTTGTAGAAACTCCGTGTTGGAGAAACTTATTGTTAGATAAACTCCGTGTTGGAGAAACTTCGTGCTGGAGAAACTCTGTGTCGGAGAAAATCTGTGTCGGAGAAAGTCTGTGTCGGAGAAACTCCGTGTTGGAGAAACTCCGTGTTGGAGAAACTCCGTGCTGGGGAAACTTCGTGTTGGGGAAACGCCGTGTTGGAGAAACTCCATGTTGGAGAAACTCCGTGTCGGAGAAACTCCGTGTCGGAGAATCTCCTTGTTGGAAAAAACCTTGTTTGAGAAACTCCTTGTTGGAGAAACTCTGTGTCGGAGAAACTCCGTGCTGGGGAAACTTCGTGTTGGGGAAACGCCGTGTTGGAGAAACTCCATGTTGGAGAAACTCCGTGTCGGAGAAACTCCGTGTCGGAGAAACTCCGTGTTGGAGAAACTCCGTGTTGGAGAAACTCTGTGTCGGAGAAACTCCGTGTCGGAGAAACTCCGTGTTGGAGAAACTCCGTGTCGGAGAAACTCAGTGTCGGAGAAACTCCGTGTCGGAGAAACTCCGTGTTGGAGAAACTCCGTGTTGGAGAAACTCCGTGCTGGGGAAACTTCGTGTTGGGGTAACGCCGTGTTGGAGAAACTCCATGTTGGAGAAACTCCGTGTCGGAGAAACTCCGTGTCGGAGAAACTCCGTGTTGGAGAAACTCCGTGTTGGAGAAACTCCGTGTTGGAGAAACTCCGTGTTGGAGAAACTCCGTGTTGGAGAAACTTCGTGTTGGAGAAAATCCTTGTTGGAGAAACTCCGTGCTATAGCAACTCCGTGTTAGAGAAACTCCGCGCTGGAGAAACTCTGTGTTGGAGAAACTCCGCGTTGGAGAAACTCCGTGTTGGAGAAACTCCGTGTTGGAGAAACTCCGTGTCGGAGAAACTCCGCATTGGAGAAACTCCGTGTTGGAGAAACTTTGTTGGAGAAACTCCCTGTTGAAGAAACTCCGTGTTGTAGAAACTCCGTGTTGTAGAAACTCCGTGTTGGAGATAATTCATGTTGGAGAAACTCCATGCTGCAGAAAATCCGCGCTGGGGAAACTACGCGCTGGAGAATCTCCGCGCTGGAGAGACTTCGTGTTGGAGAAACTCCGTGTTGCACAAACTCCGTGTTGGGGAAACTCCGTGTGTGAGAAACTCCGTGTTGGAGAAACTCCGTGTTGGAGAAGCTCCGTGTCGGAGAAACTTCGTATCGGAGAAAGTCCGTGTCGGAGAAACTCCGTGTTGGAGAAACTCCGTGTTGGAGAAACTCCGTGCTAGAGAAACTCCGTGTTTGAGACACTCCACGTTGGAGAATCTCCTTGTTGGAAAAAACCTTGTTTGAGAAATTCCTTGTTGGAGAAACTCCGTGTTGGAGAAACTGCGTGTTGGAGAAACTTCGTGTTGGAGAAACTCCGTGTTGGAGAAACTCCGTGCTAGAGAAACTCCGCGTTGGAGACACTCCACGTTGGAGAATCTCCTTGTTGGAAAAAACCTTGTTTGAGAAATTCCTTGTTGGAGAAACTCCGTGTTGGAGAAACTCCGTGCGGGGGAAACTTCGTGTTGGGGAAACGCCGTGTTGGAAAAACTCCACGTTGGAGAAACTCCGTGTCGGAGAAACTTCGTGTTGGAGAAACTCTGTGTCGGAGAAACTCCGTGTCGGAGAAACTCCGTGTTGGAGAAACTCCGTGTCGGAGAAACTCAGTGTCGGAGAAACTCCGTGTCGGAGAAACTCCGTGTTGGAGAAAGTCCTTGTTGGAGAAACTCCGTGTAGGAGAAACTCCGTGTTGGAGAAACTCCGTGCTGGGGAAACTTCGTGTTGGGGTAACGCCGTGTTGGAGACACTCCATGTTGGAGAAACTCCGTGTTGGAGAAACTCCGTGTTGGAGAAACTCCGTGTTGGAGAAACTTCGTGTTGGAGAAAATCCTTGTTGGAGAAACTCCGTGCTATAGCAACTCCGTGTTGGAGAAACTCCGCGCTGGAGAAACTCCGTGTTGGAGAAACTCCGCGTTGGAGAAACTCCGTGTTGGAGAAACTCCGTGTTGGAGAAACTCCGTGTCGGAGAAACTCCGCATTGGAGAAACTCCGTGTTGGAGAAATTTATGTTGGAGAAACTCCCTGTTGAAGAAACTCCGTGTTGTAGAAACTCCGTGTTGTAGAAACTCCGTGTTGGAGATAATCCATGTTGGAGAAACTCCATGTTGGAGAAACTCCATGCTGCAGAAAATCCGCGCTGGGGAAACTACGCGCTGGAGAATCTCCGCGCAGGAGAGACTTCGTGTTGGAGAAGCTCCGTGTTGTAGAAACTCCGTGTTGGAGAAACTCCGTGTGTGAGAAACTCCGTGTTGGAGAAACTCTGTGTTGGAGAAGCTCCGTGTTGGAGAAACTTCGTATCGGAGAAAGTCCGTGTCGGAGAAACTCCGTGTCGCAGAAACTCCGTGTTGTAGAAACTTCGTGTTGGCGAAACTCCTTGTTGTAGAAACTCCGTGTTGGAGAAACTTATTGTTAGATAAACTCCGTGTTGGAGAAACTTCGTGCTGGAGAAACTCTGTGTCGGAGAAAATCTGTGTCGGAGAAAGTCTGTGTCGGAGAAACTCCGTGTTGGAGAAACTCCGTGTTGGAGAAACTCCGTGCTGGGGAAACTTCGTGTTGGGGAAACGCCGTGTTGGAGAAACTCCATGTTGGAGAAACTCCGTGTCGGAGAAACTCCGTGTCGGAGAATCTCCTTGTTGGAAAAAACCTTGTTTGAGAAACTCCTTGTTGGAGAAACTCTGTGTCGGAGAAACTCCGTGCTGGGGAAACTTCGTGTTGGGGAAACGCCGTGTTGGAGAAACTCCATGTTGGAGAAACTCCGTGTCGGAGAAACTCCGTGTCGGAGAAACTGCGTGTTGGAGAAACTCCGTGTTGGAGAAACTCCGTGTTGGAGAAACTCCGTGTTGGAGAAACTTCGTGTTGGAGAAAATCCTTGTTGGAGAAACTCCGTGCTATAGCAACTCCGTGTTGGAGAAACTCCGCGCTGGAGAAACTCCGTGTTCGAAAAACTCCGTGTTGGAGGAACTCTGTGTTGGAGAAACTCCGTGTTGGAGAAACTCCGCGCTGGAGAAACTTCGTGTTGGAGAAACTCCGCGTTGGAGAAACTCCGTGTTGGAGAAATTCCGTGTCGGAGAAACTCCGTATTGGAGAAACTCCGTGTTGGAGAAACTTTATGTTGGAGAAACTCCATGTCGAAGAAACTTCGTATTGGAGAAACTCCGTGTTGGAGAAATTTTATGTTGTAGAAACTCCGTGTTGGAGAAACTCCGTGTTGGAGAAACTCCGTGTTAGAGAAACTCCATGTTGGAGAAAGTCCGTGTTGGAGAATGTCCGTGTTGGAGAAACTCCGTGTTGGAGAAACTCCGTGTTGGAGAAACTTTATGTTGTAGAAACTCCGTGATGGAGAAACTCCATGTTGTAGAAACTCCGTGTTGAAGAAACTCCGTGTTGGAGAAACTCCGTGTCGGAGAAACTCCGTGTTGGAGAAACTCCGTGTTGGAGAAACTCCGTGTTTTAGAAACTCCGTGTTGGAGAAACTCCGTGTTGTAGAAACTGTGTCAGAGAAACTCCGTGTCGGAGAAACTCCGTGTTGGAGAAACTCCGTGTTGGAGAAACTCTGTGTCGGAGAAACTCCGTGTTGGAGATAATCCATGTTGGAGAAACTCCATGTTGGAGAAACTCCATGCTGCAGAAAATCCGCGCTGGGGAAACTACGCGCTGGAGAATCTCCGCGCAGGAGAGACTTCGTGTTGGAGAAACTCCGTGTTGCAGAAACTCCGTGTTGGAGAAACTCCGTGTGTGAGAAACTCCGTGTTGGAGAAACTCTGTGTTGGAGAAGCTCCGTGTTGGAGAAACTTCGTATCGGAGAAAGTCCGTGTCGGAGAAACTCCGTGTCGCAGAAACTCCGTGTTGTAGAAACTTCGTGTTGGCGAAACTCCTTGTTGTAGAAACTCCGTGTTGGAGAAACTTATTGTTAGATAAACTCCGTGTTGGAGAAACTTCGTGCTGGAGAAACTCTGTGTCGGAGAAAATCTGTGTCGGAGAAAGTCTGTGTCGGAGAAACTCCGTGTTGGAGAAACTCCGTGTTGGAGAAACTCCGTGCTGGGGAAACTTCGTGTTGGGGAAACGCCGTGTTGGAGAAACTCCATGTTGGAGAAACTCCGTGTCGGAGAAACTCCGTGTCGGAGAATCTCCTTGTTGGAAAAAACCTTGTTTGAGAAACTCCTTGTTGGAGAAACTCTGTGTCGGAGAAACTCCGTGCTGGGGAAACTTCGTGTTGGGGAAACGCCGTGTTGGAGAAACTCCATGTTGGAGAAACTCCGTGTCGGAGAAACTCCGTGTCGGAGAAACTCCGTGTTGGAGAAACTCTGTGTTGGAGAAACTCTGTGTCGGAGAAACTCCGTGTTGGAGAAACTCCGTGTTGGAGAAACTCCGTGTCGGAGAAACTCAGTGTCGGAGAAACTCCGTGTCGGAGAAACTCCGTGTTGGAGAAACTCCGTGTTGGAGAAACTCCGTGCTGGGGAAACTTCGTGTTGGGGTAACGCCGTGTTGGAGAAACTCCATGTTGGAGAAACAACGTGTCGGAGAAACTCCGTGTCGGAGAAACTCCGTGTTGGAGAAACTCCGTGTTGGAGAAACTCCGTGTTGGAGAAACTCCGTGTTGGAGAAACTCCGTGTTAGAGAAACTCCATGTTGGAGAAAGTCCGTGTTGGAGAATGTCCGTGTTGGAGAAACTCCGTGTTGGAGAAACTTTATGTTGTAGAAACTCCGTGATGGAGAAACTCCATGTTGTGGAAACTCCGTGTTGAAGAAACTCCGTGTTGGAGAAACTCCGTGTCGGAGAAACTCCGTGTTGGAGAAACTCCGTGTTGGAGAAACTCCGTGTTTTAGAAACTCCGTGTTGGAGAAACTCCGTGTTGTAGAAACTGTGTCAGAGAAACTCCGTGTCGGAGAAACTCAGTGTCGGAGAAACTCCGTGTCGGAGAAACTCCGTGTTGGAGAAAGTCCTTGTTGGAGAAACTCCGTGTAGGAGAAACTCCGTGTTGGAGAAACTCCGTGCTGGGGAAACTTCGTGTTGGGGTAACGCCGTGTTGGAGACACTCCATGTTGGAGAAACTCCGTGTCGGAGAAACTCCGTGTCGGAGAAACTCCGTGTTGGAGAAACTCCGTGTTGGAGAAACTCCGTGTTGGAGAAACTCCGTGTTGGAGAAACTTCCTGTTGGAGAAAATCCTTGTTGGAGAAACTCCGTGCTATAGCAACTCCGTGTTGGAGAAACTCCGCGCTGGAGAAACTCCGTGTTGGAGAAACTCCGCGTTGGAGAAACTCCGTGTTGGAGAAACTCCGTGTTGGAGAAACTCCGTGTCGGAGAAACTCCGCATTGGAGAAACTCCGTGTTGGAGAAACTTTATGTTGGAGAAACTCCCTGTTGAAGAAACTCCGTGTTGTAGAAACTCCGTGTTGTAGAAACTCCGTGTTGGAGATAATCCATGTTGGAGAAACTCCATGTTGGAGAAACTCCATGCTGCAGAAAATCCGCGCTGGGGAAACTACGCGCTGGAGAATCTCCGCGCAGGAGAGACTTCGTGTTGGAGAAACTCCGTGTTGCAGAAACTCCGTGTTGGAGAAACTCCGTGTGTGAGAAACTCCGTGTTGGAGAAACTCTGTGTTGGAGAAGCTCCGTGTTGGAGAAACTTCGTATCGGAGAAAGTCCGTGTCGGAGAAACTCCGTGTCGCAGAAACTCCGTGTTGTAGAAACTTCGTGTTGGCGAAACTCCTTGTTGTAGAAACTCCGTGTTGGAGAAACTTATTGTTAGATAAACTCCGTGTTGGAGAAACTTCGTGCTGGAGAAACTCTGTGTCGGAGAAAATCTGTGTCGGAGAAAGTCTGTGTCGGAGAAACTCCGTGTTGGAGAAACTCCGTGTTGGAGAAACTCCGTGCTGGGGAAACTTCGTGTTGGGGAAACGCCGTGTTGGAGAAACTCCATGTTGGAGAAACTCCGTGTCGGAGAAACTCCGTGTCGGAGAATCTCCTTGTTGGAAAAAACCTTGTTTGAGAAACTCCTTGTTGGAGAAACTCTGTGTCGGAGAAACTCCGTGCTGGGGAAACTTCGTGTTGGGGAAACGCCGTGTTGGAGAAACTCCATGTTGGAGAAACTCCGTGTCGGAGAAACTCCGTGTCGGAGAAACTCCGTGTTGGAGAAACTCTGTGTTGGAGAAACTCTGTGTCGGAGAAACTCCGTGTTGGAGAAACTCCGTGTTGGAGAAACTCCGTGTCGGAGAAACTCAGTGTCGGAGAAACTCCGTGTCGGAGAAACTCCGTGTTGGAGAAACTCCGTGTTGGAGAAACTCCGTGCTGGGGAAACTTCGTGTTGGGGTAACGCCGTGTTGGAGAAACTCCATGTTGGAGAAACAACGTGTCGGAGAAACTCCGTGTCGGAGAAACTCCGTGTTGGAGAAACTCCGTGTTGGAGAAACTCCGTGTTGGAGAAACTCCGTGTTGGAGAAACTCCGTGTTAGAGAAACTCCATGTTGGAGAAAGTCCGTGTTGGAGAATGTCCGTGTTGGAGAAACTCCGTGTTGGAGAAACTCCGTGTTGGAGAAACTTTATGTTGTAGAAACTCCGTGATGGAGAAACTCCATGTTGTAGAAACTCCGTGTTGAAGAAACTCCGTGTTGGAGAAACTCCGTGTCGGAGAAACTCCGTGTTGCAGAAACTCCGTGTTGGAGAAACTCCGTGTTTTAGAAACTCCGTGTTGGAGAAACTCCGTGTTGTAGAAACTGTGTCAGAGAAACTCCGTGTCGGAGAAACTCCGTGTTGGAGAAACTCCGTGTTGGAGAAACTCTGTGTCGGAGAAACTCAGTGTCGGAGAAACTCCGTGTCGGAGAAACTCCGTGTTGGAGAAAGTCCTTGTTGGAGAAACTCCGTGTAGGAGAAACTCCGTGTTGGAGAAACTCCGTGCTGGGGAAACTTCGTGTTGGGGTAACGCCGTGTTGGAGACACTCCATGTTGGAGAAACTCCGTGTCGGAGAAACTCCGTGTCGGAGAAACTCCGTGTTGGAGAAACTCCGTGTTGGAGAAACTCCGTGTTGGAGAAACTCCGTGTTGGAGAAACTTCCTGTTGGAGAAAATCCTTGTTGGAGAAACTCCGTGCTATAGCAACTCCGTGTTGGAGAAACTCCGCGCTGGAGAAACTCCGTGTTGGAGAAACTCCGCGTTGGAGAAACTCCGTGTTGGAGAAACTCCGTGTTGGAGAAACTCCGTGTCGGAGAAACTCCGCATTGGAGAAACTCCGTGTTGGAGAAACTTTATGTTGGAGAAACTCCCTGTTGAAGAAACTCCGTGTTGTAGAAACTCCGTGTTGTAGAAACTCCGTGTTGGAGATAATCCATGTTGGAGAAACTCCATGTTGGAGAAACTCCATGCTGCAGAAAATCCGCGCTGGGGAAACTACGCGCTGGAGAATCTCCGCGCAGGAGAGACTTCGTGTTGGAGAAACTCCGTGTTGCAGAAACTCCGTGTTGGAGAAACTCCGTGTGTGAGAAACTCCGTGTTGGAGAAACTCTGTGTTGGAGAAGCTCCGTGTTGGAGAAACTTCGTATCGGAGAAAGTCCGTGTCGGAGAAACTCCGTGTCGCAGAAACTCCGTGTTGTAGAAACTTCGTGTTGGCGAAACTCCTTGTTGTAGAAACTCCGTGTTGGAGAAACTTATTGTTAGATAAACTCCGTGTTGGAGAAACTTCGTGCTGGAGAAACTCTGTGTCGGAGAAAATCTGTGTCGGAGAAAGTCTGTGTCGGAGAAACTCCGTGTTGGAGAAACTCCGTGTTGGAGAAACTCCGTGCTGGGGAAACTTCGTGTTGGGGAAACGCCGTGTTGGAGAAACTCCATGTTGGAGAAACTCCGTGTCGGAGAAACTCCGTGTCGGAGAATCTCCTTGTTGGAAAAAACCTTGTTTGAGAAACTCCTTGTTGGAGAAACTCTGTGTCGGAGAAACTCCGTGCTGGGGAAACTTCGTGTTGGGGAAACGCCGTGTTGGAGAAACTCCATGTTGGAGAAACTCCGTGTCGGAGAAACTCCGTGTCGGAGAAACTCCGTGTTGGAGAAACTCTGTGTTGGAGAAACTCTGTGTCGGAGAAACTCCGTGTCGGAGAAACTCCGTGTTGGAGAAACTCCGTGTCGGAGAAACTCAGTGTCGGAGAAACTCCGTGTCGGAGAAACTCCGTGTTGGAGAAACTCCGTGTTGGAGAAACTCCGTGCTGGGGAAACTTCGTGTTGGGGTAACGCCGTGTTGGAGAAACTCCATGTTGGAGAAACAACGTGTCGGAGAAACTCCGTGTCGGAGAAACTCCGTGTTGGAGAAACTCCGTGTTGGAGAAACTCCGTGTTGGAGAAACTCCGTGTTGGAGAAACTCCGTGTTGGAGAAACTTCGTGTTGGAGAAAATCCTTGTTGGAGAAACTCCGTGCTATAGCAACTCCGTGTTAGAGAAACTCCGCGCTGGAGAAACTCTGTGTTGGAGAAACTCCGCGTTGGAGAAACTCCGTGTTGGAGAAACTCCGTGTTGGAGAAACTCCGTGTCGGAGAAACTCCGCATTGGAGAAACTCCGTGTTGGAGAAACTTTGTTGGAGAAACTCCCTGTTGAAGAAACTCCGTGTTGTAGAAACTCCGTGTTGTAGAAACTCCGTGTTGGAGATAATTCCATGTTGGAGAAACTCCATGCTGCAGAAAATCCGCGCTGGGGAAACTACGCGCTGGAGAATCTCCGCGCTGGAGAGACTTCGTGTTGGAGAAACTCCGTGTTGCAGAAACTCCGTGTTGGAGAAACTCCGTGTGTGAGAAACTCCGTGTTGGAGAAACTCCGTGTTGGAGAAGCTCCGTGTCGGAGAAACTTCGTATCGGAGAAAGTCCGTGTCTGGAGAAACTCCGTGTTGGAGAAACTCCGTGCTAGAGAAACTCCGTGTTTGAGACACTCCACGTTGGAGAATCTCCTTGTTGGAAAAAACCTTGTTTGAGAAATTCCTTGTTGGAGAAACTCCGTGTTGGAGAAACTGCGTGTTGGAGAAACTTCGTGTTGGAGAAACTCCGTGTTGGAGAAACTCCGTGCTAGAGAAACTCCGCGTTGGAGACACTCCACGTTGGAGAATCTCCTTGTTGGAAAAAACCTTGTTTGAGAAATTCCTTGTTGGAGAAACTCCGTGTTGGAGAAACTCCGTGCGGGGGAAACTTCGTGTTGGGGAAACGCCGTGTTGGAAAAACTCCACGTTGGAGAAACTCCGTGTCGGAGAAACTTCGTGTTGGAGAAACTCTGTGTCGGAGAAACTCCGTGTCGGAGAAACTCCGTGTTGGAGAAACTCCGTGTCGGAGAAACTCAGTGTCGGAGAAACTCCGTGTCGGAGAAACTCCGTGTTGGAGAAAGTCCTTGTTGGAGAAACTCCGTGTAGGAGAAACTCCGTGTTGGAGAAACTCCGTGCTGGGGAAACTTCGTGTTGGGGTAACGCCGTGTTGGAGACACTCCATGTTGGAGAAACTCCGTGTTGGAGAAACTCCGTGTTGGAGAAACTCCGTGTTGGAGAAACTCCGTGTTGGAGAAACTCCGTGTTGGAGAAACTTCGTGTTGGAGAAAATCCTTGTTGGAGAAACTCCGTGCTATAGCAACTCCGTGTTGGAGAAACTCCGCGCTGGAGAAACTCCGTGTTGGAGAAACTCCGCGTTGGAGAAACTCCGTGTTGGAGAAACTCCGTGTCGGAGAAACTCCGCATTGGAGAAACTCCGTGTTGGAGAAACTTTATGTTGGAGAAACTCCCTGTTGAAGAAACTCCGTGTTGTAGAAACTCCGTGTTGTAGAAACTCCGTGTTGGAGATAATCCATGTGGAGAAACTCCATGTTGGAGAAACTCCATGCTGCAGAAAATCCGCGCTGGGGAAACTACGCGCTGGAGAATCTCCGCGCAGGAGAGACTTCGTGTTGGAGAAACTCCGTGTTGCAGAAACTCCGTGTTGGAGAAACTCCGTGTGTGAGAAACTCCGTGTTGGAGAAACTCTGTGTTGGAGAAGCTCCGTGTTGGAGAAACTTCGTATCGGAGAAAGTCCGTGTCGGAGAAACTCCGTGTCGCAGAAACTCCGTGTTGTAGAAACTTCGTGTTGGCGAAACTCCTTGTTGTAGAAACTCCGTGTTGGAGAAACTTATTGTTAGATAAACTCCGTGTTGGAGAAACTTCGTGCTGGAGAAACTCTGTGTCGGAGAAAATCTGTGTCGGAGAAAGTCTGTGTCGGAGAAACTCCGTGTTGGAGAAACTCCGTGTTGGAGAAACTCCGTGCTGGGGAAACTTCGTGTTGGGGAAACGCCGTGTTGGAGAAACTCCATGTTGGAGAAACTCCGTGTCGGAGAAACTCCGTGTCGGAGAATCTCCTTGTTGGAAAAAACCTTGTTTGAGAAACTCCTTGTTGGAGAAACTCTGTGTCGGAGAAACTCCGTGCTGGGGAAACTTCGTGTTGGGGAAACGCCGTGTTGGAGAAACTCCATGTTGGAGAAACGCCGTGTTGGAGAAACTCCGTGTTGGAGAAACTCCGTGTTGGAGAAACTCCGTGTTGGAGAAACTCCGTGTTGGAGAAACTCCGTGTTGGAGAAACTTCGTGTTGGAGAAAATCCTTGTTGGAGAAACTCCGTGCTATAGCAACTCCGTGTTGGAGAAACTCCGCGCTGGAGAAACTCCGTGTTCGAAAAACTCCGTGTTGGAGGAACTCTGTGTTGGAGAAACTCCGTGTTGGAGAAACTCCGCGCTGGAGAACCTTCGTGTTGGAGAAACTCCGCGTTGGAGAAACTCCGTGTTGGAGAAATTCCGTGTCGGAGAAACTCCGTATTGGAGAAACTCCGTGTTGGAGAAACTTTATGTTGGAGAAACTCCATGTCGAAGAAACTTCGTATTGGAGAAACTCCGTGTTGGAGAAATTTTATGTTGTAGAAACTCCGTGTTGGAGAAACTCCGTGTTGGAGAAACTCCGTGTTAGAGAAACTCCATGTTGGAGAAAGTCCGTGTTGGAGAATGTCCGTGTTGGAGAAACTCCGTGTTGGAGAAACTCCGTGTTGGAGAAACTTTATGTTGTAGAAACTCCGTGATGGAGAAACTCCATGTTGTAGAAACTCCGTGTTGAAGAAACTCCGTGTTGGAGAAACTCCGTGTCGGAGAAACTCCGTGTTGGAGAAACTCCGTGTTGGAGAAACTCCGTGTTTTAGAAACTCCGTGTTGGAGAAACTCCGTGTTGTAGAAACTGTGTCAGAGAAACTCCGTGTCGGAGAAACTCCGTGTTGGAGAAACTCCGTGTTGGAGAAACTCTGTGTCGGAGAAACTCAGTGTCGGAGAAACTCCGTGTCGGAGAAACTCCGTGTTGGAGAAAGTCCTTGTTGGAGAAACTCCGTGTAGGAGAAACTCCGTGTTGGAGAAACTCCGTGCTGGGGAAACTTCGTGTTGGGGTAACGCCGTGTTGGAGACACTCCATGTTGGAGAAACTCCGTGTCGGAGAAACTCCGTGTCGGAGAAACTCCGTGTTGGAGAAACTCCGTGTTGGAGAAACTCCGTGTTGGAGAAACTCCGTGTTGGAGAAACTTCCTGTTGGAGAAAATCCTTGTTGGAGAAACTCCGTGCTATAGCAACTCCGTGTTGGAGAAACTCCGCGCTGGAGAAACTCCGTGTTGGAGAAACTCCGCGTTGGAGAAACTCCGTGTTGGAGAAACTCCGTGTTGGAGAAACTCCGTGTCGGAGAAACTCCGCATTGGAGAAACTCCGTGTTGGAGAAACTTTATGTTGGAGAAACTCCCTGTTGAAGAAACTCCGTGTTGTAGAAACTCCGTGTTGTAGAAACTCCGTGTTGGAGATAATCCATGTTGGAGAAACTCCATGTTGGAGAAACTCCATGCTGCAGAAAATCCGCGCTGGGGAAACTACGCGCTGGAGAATCTCCGCGCAGGAGAGACTTCGTGTTGGAGAAACTCCGTGTTGCAGAAACTCCGTGTTGGAGAAACTCCGTGTGTGAGAAACTCCGTGTTGGAGAAACTCTGTGTTGGAGAAGCTCCGTGTTGGAGAAACTTCGTATCGGAGAAAGTCCGTGTCGGAGAAACTCCGTGTCGCAGAAACTCCGTGTTGTAGAAACTTCGTGTTGGCGAAACTCCTTGTTGTAGAAACTCCGTGTTGGAGAAACTTATTGTTAGATAAACTCCGTGTTGGAGAAACTTCGTGCTGGAGAAACTCTGTGTCGGAGAAAATCTGTGTCGGAGAAAGTCTGTGTCGGAGAAACTCCGTGTTGGAGAAACTCCGTGTTGGAGAAACTCCGTGCTGGGGAAACTTCGTGTTGGGGAAACGCCGTGTTGGAGAAACTCCATGTTGGAGAAACTCCGTGTCGGAGAAACTCCGTGTCGGAGAATCTCCTTGTTGGAAAAAACCTTGTTTGAGAAACTCCTTGTTGGAGAAACTCTGTGTCGGAGAAACTCCGTGCTGGGGAAACTTCGTGTTGGGGAAACGCCGTGTTGGAGAAACTCCATGTTGGAGAAACTCCGTGTCGGAGAAACTCCGTGTCGGAGAAACTCCGTGTTGGAGAAACTCCGTGTTGGAGAAACTCTGTGTCGGAGAAACTCCGTGTCGGAGAAACTCCGTGTTGGAGAAACTCCGTGTCGGAGAAACTCAGTGTCGGAGAAACTCCGTGTCGGAGAAACTCCGTGTTGGAGAAACTCCGTGTTTGAGAAACTCCGTGCTGGGGAAACTTCGTGTTGGGGTAACGCCGTGTTGGAGAAACTCCATGTTGGAGAAACTCCGTGTCGGAGAAACTCCGTGTCGGAGAAACTCCGTGTTGGAGAAACTCCGTGTTGGAGAAACTCCGTGTTGGAGAAACTCCGTGTTGGAGAAACTCCGTGTTGGAGAAACTCCGTGTTGGAGAAACTTCGTGTTGGAGAAAATCCTTGTTGGAGAAACTCCGTGCTATAGCAACTCCGTGTTAGAGAAACTCCGCGCTGGAGAAACTCTGTGTTAGAGAAACTCCGCGTTGGAGAAACTCCGTGTTGGAGAAACTCCGTGTTGGAGAAACTCCGTGTCGGAGAAACTCCGCATTGGAGAAACTCCGTGTTGGAGAAACTTTGTTGGAGAAACTTCCTGTTGAAGAAACTCCGTGTTGTAGAAACTCCGTGTTGTAGAAACTCCGTGTTGTAGAAACTCCGTGTTGGAGATAATTCATGTTGGAGAAACTCCATGCTGCAGAAAATCCGCGCTGGGGAAACTACGCGCTGGAGAATCTCCGCGCTGGAGAGACTTCGTGTTGGAGAAACTCCGTGTTGCACAAACTCCGTGTTGGGGAAACTCCGTGTGTGAGAAACTCCGTGTTGGAGAAACTCCGTGTTGGAGAAGCTCCGTGTCGGAGAAACTTCGTATCGGAGAAAGTCCGTGTCGGAGAAACTCCGTGTTGGAGAAACTCCGTGTTGGAGAAACTCCGTGCTAGAGAAAGTCCGTGTTTGAGACACTCCACGTTGGAGAATCTCCTTGTTGGAAAAAACCTTGTTTGAGAAATTCCTTGTTGGAGAAACTCCGTGTTGGAGAAACTGCGTGTTGGAGAAACTTCGTGTTGGAGAAACTCCGTGTTGGAGAAACTCCGTGCTAGAGAAACTCCGCGTTGGAGACACTCCACGTTGGAGAATCTCCTTGTTGGAAAAAACCTTGTTTGAGAAATTCCTTGTTGGAGAAACTCCGTGTTGGAGAAACTCCGTGCGGGGGAAACTTCGTGTTGGGGAAACGCCGTGTTGGAAAAACTCCACGTTGGAGAAACTCCGTGTCGGAGAAACTTCGTGTTGGAGAAACTCTGTGTCGGAGAAACTCCGTGTCGGAGAAACTCCGTGTTGGAGAAACTCCGTGTCGGAGAAACTCAGTGTCGGAGAAACTCCGTGTCGGAGAAACTCCGTGTTGGAGAAAGTCCTTGTTGGAGAAACTCCGTGTAGGAGAAACTCCGTGTTGGAGAAACTCCGTGCTGGGGAAACTTCGTGTTGGGGTAACGCCGTGTTGGAGACACTCCATGTTGGAGAAACTCCGTGTTGGAGAAACTCCGTGTTGGAGAAACTCCGTGTTGGAGAAACTCCGTGTTGGAGAAACTCCGTGTTGGAGAAACTTCGTGTTGGAGAAAATCCTTGTTGGAGAAACTCCGTGCTATAGCAACTCCGTGTTGGAGAAACTCCGCGCTGGAGAAACTCCGTGTTGGAGAAACTCCGCGTTGGAGAAACTCCGTGTTGGAGAAACTCCGTGTCGGAGAAACTCCGCATTGGAGAAACTCCGTGTTGGAGAAACTTTAGTTGGAGAAACTCCCTGTTGAAGAAACTCCGTGTTGTAGAAACTCCGTGTTGTAGAAACTCCGTGTTGGAGATAATCCATGTTGGAGAAACTCCATGTTGGAGAAACTCCATGCTGCAGAAAATCCGCGCTGGGGAAACTACGCGCTGGAGAATCTCCGCGCAGGAGAGACTTCGTGTTGGAGAAACTCCGTGTTGCAGAAACTCCGTGTTGGAGAAACTCCGTGTGTGAGAAACTCCGTGTTGGAGAAACTCTGTGTTGGAGAAGCTCCGTGTTGGAGAAACTTCGTATCGGAGAAAGTCCGTGTCGGAGAAACTTCGTGTCGCAGAAACTCCGTGTTGTAGAAACTTCGTGTTGGCGAAACTCCTTGTTGTAAAAACTCCGTGTTGGAGAAACTTATTGTTAGATAAACTCCGTGTTGGAGAAACTTCGTGCTGGAGAAACTCTGTGTCGGAGAAAATCTGTGTCGGAGAAAGTCTGTGTCGGAGAAACTCCGTGTTGGAGAAACTCCGTGTTGGAGAAACTCCGTGCTGGGGAAACTTCGTGTTGGGGAAACGCCGTGTTGGAGAAACTCCATGTTGGAGAAACTCCGTGTCGGAGAAACTCCGTGTCGGAGAATCTCCTTGTTGGAAAAAACCTTGTTTGAGAAACTCCTTGTTGGAGAAACTCTGTGTCGGAGAAACTCCGTGCTGGGGAAACTTCGTGTTGGGGAAACGCCGTGTTGGAGAAACTCCATGTTGGAGAAACGCCGTGTTGGAGAAACTCCATGTTGGAGAAACTCCGTGTCGGAGAAACTCCGTGTCGGAGAAACTCCGTGTTGGAGAAACTCCGTGTTGGAGAAACTCCGTGTTGGAGAAACTCCGTGTTGGAGAAACTTCGTGTTGGAGAAAATCCTTGTTGGAGAAACTCCGTGCTATAGCAACTCCGTGTTGGAGAAACTCCGCGCTGGAGAAACTCCGTGTTCGAAAAACTCCGTGTTGGAGGAACTCTGTGTTGGAGAAACTCCGTGTTGGAGAAACTCCGCGCTGGAGAAACTTCGTGTTGGAGAAACTCCGCGTTGGAGAAACTCCGTGTTGGAGAAATTCCGTGTCGGAGAAACTCCGTATTGGAGAAACTCCGTGTTGGAGAAACTTTATGTTGGAGAAACTCCATGTCGAAGAAACTTCGTATTGGAGAAACTCCGTGTTGGAGAAATTTTATGTTGTAGAAACTCCGTGTTGGAGAAACTCCGTGTTGGAGAAACTCCGTGTTAGAGAAACTCCATGTTGGAGAAAGTCCGTGTTGGAGAATGTCCGTGTTGGAGAAACTCCGTGTTGGAGAAACTCCGTGTTGGAGAAACTTTATGTTGTAGAAACTCCGTGATGGAGAAACTCCATGTTGGAGAAACTCCGTGTCGGAGAAACTCCGTGTTGGAGAAACTCCGTGTTGGAGAAACTCCGTGTTGGAGAAACTCCGTGTTGGAGAAACTCCGTGTTGGAGAAACTCCGTGTTGGAGAAACTCCGTGTTGGAGAAACTCCGTGCTGGGGAAACTTCGTGTTGGGGTAACGCCGTGTTGGAGAAACTCCGTGTTGGAGAAACTACGTGTCGGAGAAACTCCGTGTTGGAGAAACTCCGTGTTGGAGAAACTCCGTGTTGGAGAAACTCCGTGTTGGAGAAATTTCGTGTTGGAGAAAATCCGTGTTGGAGAAACTCCGTGTTAGCAACTCCGTGTTGAGAAACTCCGCGCTGGAGAAACTCTGTGTTGGAGAAACTCCGCGTTGGAGAAACTCCGTGTTGGAGAAACTCCGTGTTGGAGAAACTTCGTGTCGGAGAAACTCCGTTGGAGAAACTCCGTGTTGGAGAAACTTCGTGTTGGAGAAACTCCCTGTTGAAGAAACTCCTTGTTGTAGAAACTCCGTGTTGGAGAAACTTATTGTTAGATAAACTCCGTGTTGGAGAAACTTCGTGCTGGAGAAACTCTGTGTCGGAGAAAATCTGTGTCGGAGAAAGTCTGTGTCGGAGAAACTCCGTGTTGGAGAAACTCCGTGTTGGAGAAACTCCGTGCTGGGGAAACTTCGTGTTGGGGAAACGCCGTGTTGGAGAAACTCCATGTTGGAGAAACTCCGTGTCGGAGAAACTCCGTGTCGGAGAATCTCCTTGTTGGAAAAAACCTTGTTTGAGAAACTCCTTGTTGGAGAAACTCTGTGTCGGAGAAACTCCGTGCTGGGGAAACTTCGTGTTGGGGAAACGCCGTGTTGGAGAAACTCCATGTTGGAGAAACGCCGTGTTGGAGAAACTCCATGTTGGAGAAACTCCGTGTCGGAGAAACTCCGTGTCGGAGAAACTCCGTGTTGGAGAAACTCCGTGTTGGAGAAACTCCGTGTTGGAGAAACTCCGTGTTGGAGAAACTTCGTGTTGGAGAAAATCCTTGTTGGAGAAACTCCGTGCTATAGCAACTCCGTGTTGGAGAAACTCCGCGCTGGAGAAACTCCGTGTTCGAAAAACTCCGTGTTGGAGGAACTCTGTGTTGGAGAAACTCCGTGTTGGAGAAACTCCGCGCTGGAGAACCTTCGTGTTGGAGAAACTCCGCGTTGGAGAAACTCCGTGTTGGAGAAATTCCGTGTCGGAGAAACTCCGTATTGGAGAAACTCCGTGTTGGAGAAACTTTATGTTGGAGAAACTCCATGTCGAAGAAACTTCGTATTGGAGAAACTCCGTGTTGGAGAAATTTTATGTTGTAGAAACTCCGTGTTGGAGAAACTCCGTGTTAGATGGAAACTCCATGTTGGAGAAAGTCCGTGTTGGAGAATGTCCGTGTTGGAGAAACTCCGTGTTGGAGAAACTCCGTGTTGGAGAAACTTTATGTTGTAGAAACTCCGTGATGGAGAAACTCCATGTTGGAGAAACTCCGTGTCGGAGAAACTCCGTGTCGGAGAAACTCCGTGTTGGAGAAACTCCGTGTTGGAGAAACTCTGTGTCGGAGAAACTCCGTGTCGGAGAAACTCCGTGTTGGAGAAACTCCGTGTTGGAGAAACTCCGTGCTGGGGAAACTTCGTGTTGGGGTAACGCCGTGTTGGAGAAACTCCATGTTGGAGAAACAACGTGTCGGAGAAACTCCGTGTCGGAGAAACTCCGTGTTGGAGAAACTCCGTGTTGGAGAAACTCCGTGTTGGAGAAATTTCGTGTTGGAGAAAATCCTTGTTGGAGAAACTCCGTGCTATAGCAACTCCGTGTTAGAGAAACTCCGCGCTGGAGAAACTCTGTGTTGGAGAAACTCCGCGTTGGAGAAACTCCGTGTTGGAGAAACTCCGTGTTGGAGAAACTCCGTGTCGGAGAAACTCCGCATTGGAGAAACTCCGTGTTGGAGAAACTTTGTTGGAGAAACTCCCTGTTGAAGAAACTCCGTGTTGTAGAAACTCCGTGTTGGAGAAACTTATTGTTAGATAAACTCCGTGTTGGAGAAACTTCGTGCTGGAGAAACTCTGTGTCGGAGAAAATCTGTGTCGGAGAAAGTCTGTGTCGGAGAAACTCCGTGTTGGAGAAACTCCGTGTTGGAGAAACTCCGTGCTGGGGAAACTTCGTGTTGGGGAAACGCCGTGTTGGAGAAACTCCATGTTGGAGAAACTCCGTGTCGGAGAAACTCCGTGTCGGAGAATCTCCTTGTTGGAAAAAACCTTGTTTGAGAAACTCCTTGTTGGAGAAACTCTGTGTCGGAGAAACTCCGTGCTGGGGAAACTTCGTGTTGGGGAAACGCCGTGTTGGAGAAACTCCATGTTGGAGAAACGCCGTGTTGGAGAAACTCCATGTTGGAGAAACTCCGTGTCGGAGAAACTCCGTGTCGGAGAAACTCCGTGTTGGAGAAACTCCGTGTTGGAGAAACTCCGTGTTGGAGAAACTCCGTGTTGGAGAAACTTCGTGTTGGAGAAAATCCTTGTTGGAGAAACTCCGTGCTATAGCAACTCCGTGTTGGAGAAACTCCGCGCTGGAGAAACTCCGTGTTCGAAAAACTCCGTGTTGGAGGAACTCTGTGTTGGAGAAACTCCGTGTTGGAGAAACTCCGCGCTGGAGAACCTTCGTGTTGGAGAAACTCCGCGTTGGAGAAACTCCGTGTTGGAGAAATTCCGTGTCGGAGAAACTCCGTATTGGAGAAACTCCGTGTTGGAGAAACTTTATGTTGGAGAAACTCCATGTCGAAGAAACTTCGTATTGGAGAAACTCCGTGTTGGAGAAATTTTATGTTGTAGAAACTCCGTGTTGGAGAAACTCCGTGTTGGAGAAACTCCGTGTTAGAGAAACTCCATGTTGGAGAAAGTCCGTGTTGGAGAATGTCCGTGTTGGAGAAACTCCGTGTTGGAGAAACTCCGTGTTGGAGAAACTTTATGTTGTAGAAACTCCGTGATGGAGAAACTCCATGTTGGAGAAACTCCGTGTCGGAGAAACTCCGTGTCGGAGAAACTCCGTGTTGGAGAAACTCCGTGTTGGAGAAACTCTGTGTCGGAGAAACTCCGTGTCGGAGAAACTCCGTGTTGGAGAAACTCCGTGTCGGAGAAACTCAGTGTCGGAGAAACTCCGTGTTGGAGAAACTCCGTGTTGGAGAAACTCCGTGCTGGGGAAACTTCGTGTTGGGGTAACGCCGTGTTGGAGAAACTCCATGTTGGAGAAACAACGTGTCGGAGAAACTCCGTGTCGGAGAAACTCCGTGTTGGAGAAACTCCGTGTTGGAGAAACTCCGTGTTGGAGAAACTCCGTGTTGGAGAAACTCCGTGTTGGAGAAACTTCGTGTTGGAGAAAATCCTTGTTGGAGAAACTCCGTGCTATAGCAACTCCGTGTTAGAGAAACTCCGCGCTGGAGAAACTCTGTGTTGGAGAAACTCCGCGTTGGAGAAACTCCGTGTTGGAGAAACTCCGTGTTGGAGAAACTCCGTGTCGGAGAAACTCCGCATTGGAGAAACTCCGTGTTGGAGAAACTTTGTTGGAGAAACTCCCTGTTGAAGAAACTCCGTGTTGTAGAAACTCCGTGTTGTAGAAACTCCGTGTTGGAGATAATTCATGTTGGAGAAACTCCATGCTGCAGAAAATCCGCGCTGGGGAAACTACGCGCTGGAGAATCTCCGCGCTGGAGAGACTTCGTGTTGGAGAAACTCCGTGTTGCACAAACTCCGTGTTGGGGAAACTCCGTGTGTGAGAAACTCCGTGTTGGAGAAACTCCGTGTTGGAGAAGCTCCGTGTCGGAGAAACTTCGTATCGGAGAAAGTCCGTGTCGGAGAAACTCCGTGTTGGAGAAACTCCGTGTTGGAGAAACTCCGTGCTAGAGAAACTCCGTGTTTGAGACACTCCACGTTGGAGAATCTCCTTGTTGGAAAAAACCTTGTTTGAGAAATTCCTTGTTGGAGAAACTCCGTGTTGGAGAAACTGCGTGTTGGAGAAACTTCGTGTTGGAGAAACTCCGTGTTGGAGAAACTCCGTGCTAGAGAAACTCCGCGTTGGAGACACTCCACGTTGGAGAATCTCCTTGTTGGAAAAAACCTTGTTTGAGAAATTCCTTGTTGGAGAAACTCCGTGTTGGAGAAACTCCGTGCGGGGGAAACTTCGTGTTGGGGAAACGCCGTGTTGGAAAAACTCCACGTTGGAGAAACTCCGTGTCGGAGAAACTTCGTGTTGGAGAAACTCTGTGTCGGAGAAACTCCGTGTCGGAGAAACTCCGTGTTGGAGAAACTCCGTGTCGGAGAAACTCAGTGTCGGAGAAACTCCGTGTCGGAGAAACTCCGTGTTGGAGAAAGTCCTTGTTGGAGAAACTCCGTGTAGGAGAAACTCCGTGTTGGAGAAACTCCGTGCTGGGGAAACTTCGTGTTGGGGTAACGCCGTGTTGGAGACACTCCATGTTGGAGAAACTCCGTGTTGGAGAAACTCCGTGTTGGAGAAACTCCGTGTTGGAGAAACTCCGTGTTGGAGAAACTCCGTGTTGGAGAAACTTTGTGTTGGAGAAAATCCTTGTTGGAGAAACTCCGTGCTATAGCAACTCCGTGTTGGAGAAACTCCGCGCTGGAGAAACTCCGTGTTGGAGAAACTCCGCGTTGGAGAAACTCCGTGTTGGAGAAACTCCGTGTCGGAGAAACTCCGCATTGGAGAAACTCCGTGTTGGAGAAACTTTATGTTGGAGAAACTCCCTGTTGAAGAAACTCCGTGTTGTAGAAACTCCGTGTTGTAGAAACTCCGTGTTGGAGATAATCCATGATGGAGAAACTCCATGTTGGAGAAACTCCATGCTGCAGAAAATCCGCGCTGGGGAAACTACGCGCTGGAGAATCTCCGCGCAGGAGAGACTTCGTGTTGGAGAAACTCCGTGTTGCAGAAACTCCGTGTTGGAGAAACTCCGTGTGTGAGAAACTCCGTGTTGGAGAAACTCTGTGTTGGAGAAGCTCCGTGTTGGAGAAACTTCGTATCGGAGAAAGTCCGTGTCGGAGAAACTCCGTGTCGCAGAAACTCCGTGTTGTAGAAACTTCGTGTTGGCGAAACTCCTTGTTGTAGAAACTCCGTGTTGGAGAAACTTATTGTTAGATAAACTCCGTGTTGGAGAAACTTCGTGCTGGAGAAACTCTGTGTCGGAGAAAATCTGTGTCGGAGAAAGTCTGTGTCGGAGAAACTCCGTGTTGGAGAAACTCCGTGTTGGAGAAACTCCGTGCTGGGGAAACTTCGTGTTGGGGAAACGCCGTGTTGGAGAAACTCCATGTTGGAGAAACTCCGTGTCGGAGAAACTCCGTGTCGGAGAATCTCCTTGTTGGAAAAAACCTTGTTTGAGAAACTCCTTGTTGGAGAAACTCTGTGTCGGAGAAACTCCGTGCTGGGGAAACTTCGTGTTGGGGAAACGCCGTGTTGGAGAAACTCCATGTTGGAGAAACGCCGTGTTGGAGAAACTCCATGTTGGAGAAACTCCGTGTCGGAGAAACTCCGTGTTGGAGAAACTCCGTGTTGGAGAAACTCCGTGTTGGAGAAACTCCGTGTTGGAGAAACTTCGTGTTGGAGAAAATCCTTGTTGGAGAAACTCCGTGCTATAGCAACTCCGTGTTGGAGAAACTCCGCGCTGGAGAAACTCCGTGTTCGAAAAACTCCGTGTTGGAGGAACTCTGTGTTGGAGAAACTCCGTGTTGGAGAAACTCCGCGCTGGAGAACCGTGTTGGAGAAACTCCGCGTTGGAGAAACTCCGTGTTGGAGAAATTCCGTGTCGGAGAAACTCCGTATTGGAGAAACTCCGTGTTGGAGAAACTTTATGTTGGAGAAACTCCATGTCGAAGAAACTTCGTATTGGAGAAACTCCGTGTTGGAGAAATTTTATGTTGTAGAAACTCCGTGTTGGAGAAACTCCGTGTTGGAGAAACTCCGTGTTAGAGAAACTCCATGTTGGAGAAAGTCCGTGTTGGAGAATGTCCGTGTTGGAGAAACTCCGTGTTGGAGAAACTCCGTGTTGGTGAAACTTTATGTTGTAGAAACTCCGTGATGGAGAAACTCCATGTTGTAGAAACTCCGTGTTGTAGAAACTGTGTCAGAGAAACTCCGTGTCGGAGAAACTCCGTGTTGGAGAAACTCCGTGTTGGAGAAACTCTGTGTCGGAGAAACTCAGTGTCGGAGAAACTCCGTGTCGGAGAAACTCCGTGTTGGAGAAAGTCCTTGTTGGAGAAACTCCGTGTAGGAGAAACTCCGTGTTGGAGAAACTCCGTGCTGGGGAAACTTCGTGTTGGGGTAACGCCGTGTTGGAGACACTCCATGTTGGAGAAACTCCATGCTGCAGAAAATCCGCGCTGGGGAAACTACGCGCTGGAGAATCTCCGCGCAGGAGAGACTTCGTGTTGGAGAAACTCCGTGTTGCAGAAACTCCGTGTTGGAGAAACTCCGTGTGTGAGAAACTCCGTGTTGGAGAAACTCTGTGTTGGAGAAGCTCCGTGTTGGAGAAACTTCGTATCGGAGAAAGTCCGTGTCGGAGAAACTCCGTGTCGCAGAAACTCCGTGTTGTAGAAACTTCGTGTTGGCGAAACTCCTTGTTGTAGAAACTCCGTGTTGGAGAAACTTATTGTTAGATAAACTCCGTGTTGGAGAAACTTCGTGCTGGAGAAACTCTGTGTCGGAGAAAATCTGTGTCGGAGAAAGTCTGTGTCGGAGAAACTCCGTGTTGGAGAAACTCCGTGTTGGAGAAACTCCGTGCTGGGGAAACTTCGTGTTGGGGAAACGCCGTGTTGGAGAAACTCCATGTTGGAGAAACTCCGTGTCGGAGAAACTCCGTGTCGGAGAATCTCCTTGTTGGAAAAAACCTTGTTTGAGAAACTCCTTGTTGGAGAAACTCTGTGTCGGAGAAACTCCGTGCTGGGGAAACTTCGTGTTGGGGAAACGCCGTGTTGGAGAAACTCCATGTTGGAGAAACTCCGTGTCGGAGAAACTCCGTGTCGGAGAAACTCCGTGTTGGAGAAACTCCGTGTTGGAGAAACTCTGTGTCGGAGAAACTCCGTGTCGGAGAAACTCCGTGTTGGAGAAACTCCGTGTCGGAGAAACTCAGTGTCGGAGAAACTCCGTGTCGGAGAAACTCCGTGTTGGAGAAACTCCGTGTTTGAGAAACTCCGTGCTGGGGAAACTTCGTGTTGGGGTAACGCCGTGTTGGAGAAACTCCATGTTGGAGAAACTCCGTGTCGGAGAAACTCCGTGTCGGAGAAACTCCGTGTTGGAGAAACTCCGTGTTGGAGAAACTCCGTGTTGGAGAAACTCCGTGTTGGAGAAACTCCGTGTTGGAGAAACTCCGTGTTGGAGAAACTTCGTGTTGGAGAAAATCCTTGTTGGAGAAACTCCGTGCTATAGCAACTCCGTGTTAGAGAAACTCCGCGCTGGAGAAACTCTGTGTTGGAGAAACTCCGCGTTGGAGAAACTCCGTGTTGGAGAAACTCCGTGTTGGAGAAACTCCGTGTCGGAGAAACTCCGCATTGGAGAAACTCCGTGTTGGAGAAACTTTGTTGGAGAAACTCCCTGTTGAAGAAACTCCGTGTTGTAGAAACTCCGTGTTGTAGAAACTCCGTGTTGGAGATAATTCATGTTGGAGAAACTCCATGCTGCAGAAAATCCGCGCTGGGGAAACTACGCGCTGGAGAATCTCCGCGCTGGAGAGACTTCGTGTTGGAGAAACTCCGTGTTGCACAAACTCCGTGTTGGGGAAACTCCGTGTGTGAGAAACTCCGTGTTGGAGAAACTCCGTGTTGGAGAAGCTCCGTGTCGGAGAAACTTCGTATCGGAGAAAGTCCGTGTCGGAGAAACTCCGTGTTGGAGAAACTCCGTGTTGGAGAAACTCCGTGCTAGAGAAACTCCGTGTTTGAGACACTCCACGTTGGAGAATCTCCTTGTTGGAAAAAACCTTGTTTGAGAAATTCCTTGTTGGAGAAACTCCGTGTTGGAGAAACTAAGTGTTGGAGAAACTTCGTGTTGGAGAAACTCCGTGTTGGAGAAACTCCGTGCTAGAGAAACTCCGCGTTGGAGACACTCCACGTTGGAGAATCTCCTTGTTGGAAAAAACCTTGTTTGAGAAATTCCTTGTTGGAGAAACTCCGTGTTGGAGAAACTCCGTGCGGGGGAAACTTCGTGTTGGGGAAACGCCGTGTTGGAAAAACTCCACGTTGGAGAAACTCCGTGTCGGAGAAACTTCGTGTTGGAGAAACTCTGTGTCGGAGAAACTCCGTGTCGGAGAAACTCCGTGTTGGAGAAACTCCGTGTCGGAGAAACTCAGTGTCGGAGAAACTCCGTGTCGGAGAAACTCCGTGTTGGAGAAACTCCATGTTGGAGAAACTCCGTGTCGGAGAAACTCCGTGTCGGAGAAACTCCGTGTTGGAGAAACTCCGTGTTGGAGAAACTCCGTGTTGGAGAAACTCCGTGTTGGAGAAACTCCGTGTTGGAGAAACTTCGTGTTGGAGAAAATCCTTGTTGGAGAAACTCCGTGCTATAGCAACTCCGTGTTAGAGAAACTCCGCGCTGGAGAAACTCTGTGTTGGAGAAACTCCGCGTTGGAGAAACTCCGTGTTGGAGAAACTCCGTGTTGGAGAAACTCCGTGTCGGAGAAACTCCGCATTGGAGAAACTCCGTGTTGGAGAAACTTTGTTGGAGAAACTCCCTGTTGAAGAAACTCCGTGTTGTAGAAACTCCGTGTTGTAGAAACTCCGTGTTGGAGATAATTCATGTTGGAGAAACTCCATGCTGCAGAAAATCCGCGCTGGGGAAACTACGCGCTGGAGAATCTCCGCGCTGGAGAGACTTCGTGTTGGAGAAACTCCGTGTTGCACAAACTCCGTGTTGGGGAAACTCCGTGTGTGAGAAACTCCGTGTTGGAGAAACTCCGTGTTGGAGAAGCTCCGTGTCGGAGAAACTTCGTATCGGAGAAAGTCCGTGTCGGAGAAACTCCGTGTTGGAGAAACTCCGTGTTGGAGAAACTCCGTGCTAGAGAAACTCCGTGTTTGAGACACTCCACGTTGGAGAATCTCCTTGTTGGAAAAAACCTTGTTTGAGAAATTCCTTGTTGGAGAAACTCCGTGTTGGAGAAACTGCGTGTTGGAGAAACTTCGTGTTGGAGAAACTCCGTGTTGGAGAAACTCCGTGCTAGAGAAACTCCGCGTTGGAGACACTCCACGTTGGAGAATCTCCTTGTTGGAAAAACCTTGTTTGAGAAATTCCTTGTTGGAGAAACTCCGTGTTGGAGAAACTCCGTGCGGGGGAAACTTCGTGTTGGGGAAACGCCGTGTTGGAAAAACTCCACGTTGGAGAAACTCCGTGTCGGAGAAACTTCGTGTTGGAGAAACTCTGTGTCGGAGAAACTCCGTGTCGGAGAAACTCCGTGTTGGAGAAACTCCGTGTCGGAGAAACTCAGTGTCGGAGAAACTCCGTGTCGGAGAAACTCCGTGTTGGAGAAAGTCCTTGATGGAGAAACTCCGTGTAGGAGAAACTCCGTGTTGGAGAAACTCCGTGCTGGGGAAACTTCGTGTTGGGGTAACGCCGTGTTGGAGACACTCCATGTTGGAGAAACTCCGTGTTGGAGAAACTCCGTGTTGGAGAAACTCCGTGTTGGAGAAACTCCGTGTTGGAGAAACTCCGTGTTGGAGAAACTTTGTGTTGGAGAAAATCCTTGTTGGAGAAACTCCGTGCTATAGCAACTCCGTGTTGGAGAAACTCCGCGCTGGAGAAACTCCGTGTTGGAGAAACTCCGCGTTGGAGAAACTCCGTGTTGGAGAAACTCCGTGTCGGAGAAACTCCGCATTGGAGAAACTCCGTGTTGGAGAAACTTTATGTTGGAGAAACTCCCTGTTGAAGAAACTCCGTGTTGTAGAAACTCCGTGTTGTAGAAACTCCGTGTTGGAGATAATCCATGTTGGAGAAACTCCATGTTGGAGAAACTCCATGCTGCAGAAAATCCGCGCTGGGGAAACTACGCGCTGGAGAATCTCCGCGCAGGAGAGACTTCGTGTTGGAGAAACTCCGTGTGTGAGAAACTCCGTGTTGGAGAAACTCTGTGTTGGAGAAGCTCCGTGTTGGAGAAACTTCGTATCGGAGAAAGTCCGTGTCGGAGAAACTCCGTGTCGCAGAAACTCCGTGTTGTAGAAACTTCGTGTTGGCGAAACTCCTTGTTGTAGAAACTCCGTGTTGGAGAAACTTATTGTTAGATAAACTCCGTGTTGGAGAAACTTCGTGCTGGAGAAACTCTGTGTCGGAGAAAATCTGTGTCGGAGAAAGTCTGTGTCGGAGAAACTCCGTGTTGGAGAAACTCCGTGTTGGAGAAACTCCGTGCTGGGGAAACTTCGTGTTGGGGAAACGCCGTGTTGGAGAAACTCCATGTTGGAGAAACTCCGTGTCGGAGAAACTCCGTGTCGGAGAATCTCCTTGTTGGAAAAAACCTTGTTTGAGAAACTCCTTGTTGGAGAAACTCTGTGTCGGAGAAACTCCGTGCTGGGGAAACTTCGTGTTGGGGAAACGCCGTGTTGGAGAAACTCCATGTTGGAGAAACTCCGTGTCGGAGAAACTCCGTGTCGGAGAAACTCCGTGTTGGAGAAACTCCGTGTTGGAGAAACTCCGTGTTGGAGAAACTCCGTGTTGGAGAAACTTCGTGTTGGAGAAAATCCTTGTTGGAGAAACTCCGTGCTATAGCAACTCCGTGTTGGAGAAACTCCGCGCTGGAGAAACTCCGTGTTCAAAAAACTCCGTGTTGGAGGAACTCTGTGTTGGAGAAACTCCGTGTTGGAGAAACTCCGCGCTGGAGAAACTTCGTGTTGGAGAAACTCCGCGTTGGAGAAACTCCGTGTTGGAGAAATTCCGTGTCGGAGAAACTCCGTATTGGAGAAACTCCGTGTTGGAGAAACTTTATGTTGGAGAAACTCCATGTCGAAGAAACTTCGTATTGGAGAAACTCCGTGTTGGAGAAATTTTATGTTGTAGAAACTCCGTGTTGGAGAAACTCCGTGTTGGAGAAACTCCGTGTTAGAGAAACTCCATGTTGGAGAAAGTCCGTGTTGGAGAATGTCCGTGTTGGAGAAACTCAGTGTTGGAGAAACTCCGTGTTGGAGAAACTTTATGTTGTAGAAACTCCGTGATGGAGAAACTCCATGTTGTAGAAACTCCGTGTTGGAGAAACTCCGTGTCGGAGAAACTCCGTGTTGGAGAAACTCCGTGTTTTAGAAACTCCGTGTTGGAGAAACTCCGTGTTGTAGAAACTGTGTCAGAGAAACTCCGTGTCGGAGAAACTCCGTGTTGGAGAAACTCCGTGTTGGAGAAACTCTGTGTCGGAGAAACTCAGTGTCGGAGAAACTCCGTGTCGGAGAAACTCCGTGTTGGAGAAAGTCCTTGTTGGAGAAACTCCGTGTAGGAGAAACTCCGTGTTGGAGAAACTCCGTGCTGGGGAAACTTCGTGTTGGGGTAACGCCGTGTTGGAGACACTCCATGTTGGAGAAACTCCGTGTCGGAGAAACTCCGTGTCGGAGAAACTCCGTGTTGGAGAAACTCCGTGTTGGAGAAACTCCGTGTTGGAGAAACTCCGTGTTGGAGAAACTTCCTGTTGGAGAAAATCCTTGTTGGAGAAACTCCGTGCTATAGCAACTCCGTGTTGGAGAAACTCCGCGCTGGAGAAACTCCGTGTTGGAGAAACTCCGCGTTGGAGAAACTCCGTGTTGGAGAAACTCCGTGTTGGAGAAACTCCGTGTCGGAGAAACTCCGCATTGGAGAAGCTCCGTGTTGGAGAAACTTTATGTTGGAGAAACTCCCTGTTGAAGAAACTCCGTGTTGTAGAAACTCCGTGTTGTAGAAACTCCGTGTTGGAGATAATCCATGTTGGAGAAACTCCATGTTGGAGAAACTCCATGCTGCAGAAAATCCGCGCTGGGGAAACTACGCGCTGGAGAATCTCCGCGCAGGAGAGACTTCGTGTTGGAGAAACTCCGTGTTGCAGAAACTCCGTGTTGGAGAAACTCCGTGTGTGAGAAACTCCGTGTTGGAGAAACTCTGTGTTGGAGAAGCTCCGTGTTGGAGAAACTTCGTATCGGAGAAAGTCCGTGTCGGAGAAACTCCGTGTCGCAGAAACTCCGTGTTGTAGAAACTTCGTGTTGGCGAAACTCCTTGTTGTAGAAACTCCGCGTTGGAGAAACTTCGTGTCGGAGAAACTCCGTGTCGGAGAATCTCCTTGTTGGAAAAAACCTTGTTTGAGAAACTCCTTGTTGGAGAAACTCTGTGTCGGAGAAACTCCGTGCTGGGGAAACTTCGTGTTGGGGAAACGCCGTGTTGGAGAAACTCCATGTTGGAGAAACTCCGTGTCGGAGAAACTCTGTGTCGGAGAAACTCCGTGTTGGAGAAACTCCGTGTTGGAGAAACTCTGTGTCGGAGAAACTCCGTGTCGGAGAAACTCCGTGTTGGAGAAACTCCGTGTTGGAGAAACTCCGTGCTGGGGAAACTTCGTGTTGGGGAAACGCCGTGTTGGAGAAACTCCATGTTGGAGAAACTCCGTGTCGGAGAAACTCCGTGTCGGAGAAACTCCGTGTCGGAGAAACTCCGTGTTGGAGAAACTCCGTGTTGGAGAAACTCCGTGTTGGAGAAACTCCGTGTTGGAGAAACTCCGTGTTGGAGAAACTCCGTGTTGGAGAAACTTCGTGTTGGAGAAAATCCTTGTTGGAGAAATTCCGTGCTATAGCAACTCCGTGTTAGAGAAACTCCGCGCTGGAGAAACTCTGTGTTGGAGAAACTCCGCGTTGGAGAAACTCCGTGTTGGAGAAACTCCGTGTTGGTGAAACTCCGTGTCGGAGAAACTCCGCATTGGAGAAACTCCGTGTTGGAGAAACTTTGTTGGAGAAACTCCCTGTTGAAGAAACTCCGTGTTGTAGAAACTCCGTGTTGTAGAAACTCCGTGTTGGAGATAATCCATGTTGGAGAAACTCCATGCTGCAGAAAATCCGCGCTGGGGAAACTACGCGCTGGAGAATCTCCGCGCTGGAGAGACTTCGTGTTGGAGAAACTCCGTGTTGCACAAACTCCGTGTTGGGGAAACTCCGTGTGTGAGAAACTCCGTGTTGGAGAAACTCCGTGTTGGAGAAGCTCCGTGTTGGAGAAACTTCGTATCGGAGAAAGTCCGTGTCGGAGAAACTCCGTGTCGCAGAAACTCCGTGTTGTAGAAACTTCGTGTTGGCGAAACTCCTTGTTGTAGAAACTCCGTGTTGGAGAAACTGTGTCAGAGAAACTCCGTGTCGGAGAAACTCCGTGTTGGAGAAACTCCGTGTTGGAGAAACTCTGTGTCGGAGAAACTCAGTGTCGGAGAAACTCCGTGTCGGAGAAACTCCGTGTTGGAGAAAGTCCTTGTTGGAGAAACTCCGTGTAGGAGAAACTCCGTGTTGGAGAAACTCCGTGCTGGGGAAACTTCGTGTTGGGGTAACGCCGTGTTGGAGACACTCCATGTTGGAGAAACTCCGTGTCGGAGAAACTCCGTGTCGGAGAAACTCCGTGTTGGAGAAACTCAGTGTTGGAGAAACTCCGTGTTGGAGAAACTCCGTGTTGGAGAAACTCCGTGTTGGAGAAACTTCCTGTTGGAGAAAATCCTTGTTGGAGAAACTCCGTGCTATAGCAACTCCGTGTTGGAGAAACTCCGCGCTGGAGAAACTCCGTGTTGGAGAAACTCCGCGTTGGAGAAACTCCGTGTTGGAGAAACTCCGTGTTGGAGAAACTCCGTGTCGGAGAAACTCCGCATTGGAGAAACTCCGTGTTGGAGAAACTTTATGTTGGAGAAACTCCCTGTTGAAGAAACTCCGTGTTGTAGAAACTCCGTGTTGTAGAAACTCCGTGTTGGAGATAATCCATGTTGGAGAAACTCCATGTTGGAGAAACTCCATGCTGCAGAAAATCCGCGCTGGGGAAACTACGCGCTGGAGAATCTCCGCGCAGGAGAGACATCGTGTTGGAGAAACTCCGTGTTGCAGAAACTCCGTGTTGGAGAAACTCCGTGTGTGAGAAACTCCGTGTTGGAGAAACTCTGTGTTGGAGAAGCTCCGTGTTGGAGAAACTTCGTATCGGAGAAAGTCCGTGTCGGAGAAACTCCGTGTCGCAGAAACTCCGTGTTGTAGAAACTTCGTGTTGGCGAAACTCCTTGTTGTAGAAACTCCGTGTTGGAGAAACTTATTGTTAGATAAACTCCGTGTTGGAGAAACTTCGTGCTGGAGAAACTCTGTGTCGGAGAAAATCTGTGTCGGAGAAAGTCTGTGTCGGAGAAACTCCGTGTTGGAGAAACTCCGTGTTGGAGAAACTCCGTGCTGGGGAAACTTCGTGTTGGGGAAACGCCGTGTTGGAGAAACTAGATGTTGGAGAAACTCCGTGTCGGAGAAACTCCGTGTCGGAGAATCTCCTTGTTGGAAAAAACCTTGTTTGAGAAACTCCTTGTTGGAGAAACTCTGTGTCGGAGAAACTCCGTGCTGGGGAAACTTCGTGTTGGGGAAACGCCGTGTTGGAGAAACTCCATGTTGGAGAAACTCCGTGTCGGAGAAACTCCGTGTCGGAGAAACTCCGTGTTGGAGAAACTCCGTGTTGGAGAAACTCCGTGTTGGAGAAACTCCGTGTTGGAGAAACTTCGTGTTGGAGAAAATCCTTGTTGGAGAAACTCCGTGCTATAGCAACTCCGTGTTGGAGAAACTCCGTGCTGGGGAAACTTCGTGTTGGGGAAACGCCGTGTTGGAGAAACTAGATGTTGGAGAAACTCCGTGTCGGAGAAACTCCGTGTCGGAGAATCTCCTTGTTGGAAAAAACCTTGTTTGAGAAACTCCTTGTTGGAGAAACTCTGTGTCGGAGAAACTCCGTGCTGGGGAAACTCCGTGTTCGAAAAACTCCGTGTTGGGGGAACTCTGTGTTGGAGAAACTCCGTGTTGGAGAAACTCCGCGCTGGAGAAACTTCGTGTTGGAGAAACTCCGCGTTGGAGAAACTCCGTGTTGGAGAAATTCCGTGTCGGAGAAACTCCGTATTGGAGAAACTCCGTGTTGGAGAAACTTTATGTTGGAGAAACTCCATGTCGAAGAAACTTCGTATTGGAGAAACTCCGTGTTGGAGAAATTTTATGTTGTAGAAACTCCGTGTTGGAGAAACTCCGTGTTGGAGAAACTCCGTGTTAGAGAAACTCCATGTTGGAGAAAGTCCGTGTTGGAGAATGTCCGTGTTGGAGAAACTCCGTGTTGGAGAAACTCCGTGTTGGAGAAACTTTATGTTGTAGAAACTCCGTGATGGAGAAACTCCATGTTGTAGAAACTCCGTGTTGAAGAAACTCCGTGTTGGAGAAACTCCGTGTCGGAGAAACTCCGTGTTGGAGAAACTCCGTGTTGGAGAAACTCCGTGTTTTAGAAACTCCGTGTTGGAGAAACTCCGTGTTGTAGAAACTGTGTCAGAGAAAATCCGTGTCGGAGAAACTCCGTGTTGGAGAAACTCCGTGTTGGAGAAACTCTGTGTCGGAGAAACTCAGTGTCGGAGAAACTCCGTGTTGGAGAAAGTCCTTGTTGGAGAAACTCCGTGTAGGAGAAACTCCGTGTTGGAGAAACTCCGTGCTGGGGAAACTTCGTGTCGGGGTAACGCCGTGTTGGAGACACTCCATGTTGGAGAAACTCCGTGTCGGAGAAACTCCGTGTCGGAGAAACTCCGTGTTGGAGAAACTCCGTGTATGAGAAACTCCGTGTTGGAGAAACTCCGTGTTGGAGAAACTCCGTGTTGGAGAAACTTCGTGTTGGAGAAAATCCTTGTTGGAGAAACTCCGTGCTATAGCAACTCCTTGTTGGAGAAACTCCGCGCTGGAGAAACTCCGTGTTGGAGAAACTCCGCGTTGGAGAAACTCCGTGTTGGAGAAACTCCGTGTTGGAGAAACTCCGTGTCGGAGAAACTCCGCATTGGAGAAACTCCGTGTTGGAGAAACTTTATGTTGGAGAAACTCCCTGTTGAAGAAACTCCGTGTTGTAGAAACTCCGTGTTGTAGAAACTCCGTGTTGGAGATAATCCATGTTGGAGAAACTCCATGTTGGAGAAACTCCATGCTGCAGAAAATCCGCGCTGGGGAAACTACGCGCTGGAGAATCTCCGCGCAGGAGAGACTTCGTGTTGGAGAAACTCCGTGTTGCAGAAACTCCGTGTTGGAGAAACTCCGTGTGTGAGAAACTCCGTGTTGGAGAAACTCTGTGTTGGAGAAGCTCCGTGTTGGAGAAACTTCGTATCGGAGAAAGTCCGTGTCGGAGAAACTCCGTGTCGCAGAAACTCCGTGTTGTAGATACTTCGTGTTGGCGAAACTCCTTGTTGTAGAAACTCCGTGTTGGAGAAACTTATTGTTAGATAAACTCCGTGTTGGAGAAACTTCGTGCTGGAGAAACTCTGTGTCGGAGAAAATCTGTGTCGGAGAAAGTCTGTGTCGGAGAAACTCCGTGTTGGAGAAACTCCGTGTTGGAGAAACTCCGTGCTGGGGAAACTTCGTGTTGGGGAAACGCCGTGTTGGAGAAACTCCATGTTGGAGAAACTCCGTGTCGGAGAAACTCCGTGTCGGAGAATCTCCTTGTTGGAAAAAACCTTGTTTGAGAAACTCCTTGTTGGAGAAACTCTGTGTCGGAGAAACTCCGTGCTGGGGAAACTCCGTGCGGGGGAAACTTCGTGTTGGGGAAACGCCGTGTTGGAAAAACTCCACGTTGGAGAAACTCCGTGTCGGAGAAACTTCGTGTTGGAGAAACTCTGTGTCGGAGAAACTCCGTGTCGGAGAAACTCCGTGTTGGAGAAACTCCGTGTCGGAGAAACTCCGTGTTGGAGAAAGTCCTTGTTGGAGAAACTCCGTGTAGGAGAAACTCCGTGTTGGAGAAACTCCGTGCTGGGGAAACTTCGTGTTGGGGTAACGCCGTGTTGGAGACACTCC